>JANIJG010015512.1:0-40816 GCA_024611175.1 Megaceryle torquata | reverse complement strand
TTTTGTTTGGTTTGTTTTGGGTGTTTTTGTGGTTTTGTTTGGGTTGTGGTTGGTTTTTTTTGGTTTTTTTTTTGGTTTTTTGGGTTTTTTTTTTTTTTTTTTTTTTTTTTTTTTTGTTAATGCTTGCCAGCTTTACATCACTGGCTAAGTATTTCAGGAAAGTAAAAAAAGAAATTTGGTCTCTGAATCACAGGCAAAAAGGGGCAGGGAGAAATGTAGCTTTTATAAAGGTGACATGAATAGAGTGAATGTAAATCAAGATTTTATAGTTGTATAGACAGGGGGTTTCTGCTGTTTGCTGACTGTTGCAAGCTTCACGCGGCAGTTATGTCTTTACACATATATACACCCAAAGACATATAATCAAAGTGCATAGTGGGGCTAGTTAGGATGACTGTGGAAAGATCACACATTATTTCCTTCGAGATTTTCTCTAAACTGTCCTTAGTTTTTCCTGCAGGATGTTGCTAACAGTAAGATTTTTCTGCCCATCCATTTAATGAAACATCTCATCACTTGTAACCAAGTAGAAAAGAGTTGACCTAAGCACCAGTTTCTTGTTTTCTGTTTTCAAGGGACTTGTCTTATAACAATATAAAGGAGCTCCCAAGTTTTAAAGGCTGCCACTCATTGGAAGAAATGTAAGTAGAAATACATGTTGTTTACTACCTCCTTAGTATGCTGAGTCCAAGTCTCTTTTTGCTTTATTATTGATCATAAGTTTCTAAGATTAAGGACAGAGAGATAATATGACCCCACCTCATGTGAGGAGTGTGCTGGACAATCAAATTCAACCACTTGTGTTTTCCTCAATTAGCTAAGATCTAATTACTCCCCTGGCATAAAAAAAGAATGAAGGACAACTTAGTCCTGCATTTTGTAGTATATGCATAAATGGAATGAGCATTTATGTGCTTTCCTTCCTGACTCTTAATCTCTTCCCCTCTTCTTCAGTTGCCCCCAGCCACAGAAGCTTGTGCTTATATAAAATGTTTTTTCCTCTAATACCTGTAAGACATACAAACCCCATCTTTGCTTTTCCTTACTTCATTGCTTTAAAGCTTCTTAAATTTAATTTCCAGACCTTGGCACAGTTTTTCTGCCTGTATGTGTTCCCACTTCCACTCTACTGCACTGAAGCTTCTTTCCCTTTAACCAGAGTGGGGCTCATAGCAAAGGCCTGTGAGAGGTCTTTTAGAAGACTCTTGACATCTTTGGGCTTTGTTGTACACGTTCGTTCATTGTAAAGGGAACTAGTGAACTGGAAGTATAATTTTCCCTTTAGCTCTTGAGGCATTTCTCAACATTTTTCTTGCCATGTCCTTATTTTGAGTAATGAAAGTGCACCTGGGCTTAGAATATTCCTAAAGATTCACTGCAGAATGAAGTTGATTTGTTTTAAAAGTTCACAAAGTGTTACTTTTAGGTTAGCAATAATTCAGTCCACGCTTAACAGTCTCTTCTAAATTAAATGAGTTGTGAGTTGGGATTGGGCAGAGGTGCCACAAAACAGCTTTATGATTGTACTAACGTGGCTAATGTAAAATACTTAAACAGTTTTCATACAAGGGGAATTGAGGAAAATCTTGCCACTGAGCAGGCTCAATCTCTGTATTAGGAGACACCAAGATATCCCTTGGTTTGAAGTCAGCCCAGGTAGCCAATAAATTTCTGTTTCTACTTCTTCATTTTGCAGTTCTTTACAGCATAATCAAATCCATGAAATCACAGAGGATACCTTCCAAGGACTGTCCTCCCTTCATATCCTGTAAGTGCATGTAGCTGCATACTGAATGAAACAGGATGGTGTTTTTTATTTCCATGTCAATTGATGTCAGGGTTTGGTGTTACAAATCTGATTGATGGCAAAAGCCCGGGTATGCTGGATCTTGAGGTGAAGCAAACCACATACAGGAGTTACTAGCAGCAGTGAGTTTGTCTCATTCTTTCTGTTCTTCACTTTTTCTAGCCTATAATGATATTTTTAGAGAGAGATATTAAAAGAGGTTTTTTTGATAGTCCTCAATTTTGCATTATATTATTACTGTATTACTCCAGTATATAGTATTTATTGGAGAGATATGTCTTCCTCAGGAGAAGCAGACCAGAAAACAAAATTATGTCCTCCCCTTACACCTCTAGCCATAAGAAGATTATATAGGAACATTGAAATTACCACCCAAAAAAAAAAAAAAAAAAAAAAAAAAATCCCCAAGTTGACAATTATTTTAAAAGGAATGTCATAATATATGTCATGGTGATCCAGAAGGAGATGGATCTATATTCTGAAATCCAACAAATCAGGTGCCCTTCTGTTTCTTGTTTTGTTGTTTTCCCCCACCCCTGCTGATGTGTCCTGCCCCAGGTGCAGTTGTCGCCAAAAGGATTGTCCTGGCACCTTCAGCCTGGGAATGGCCTGCCTCTGCCTTGGGAGCACCAGTTGAACTGCTGGTGCTAGAAAGGAAGGGAAAGGGGGCAGGAATGTGTGATGAATTTTTCCTTTGGGCATGAGTTGAAGCAGGATGCAGTTGCGTTAACCAGGGGATTTGGCTACCACTGTACCTGGCTGACTGAGGAGACAGGAAGTGGAAGGGGTGTTCAGCTTTTCTGACAAAGGCATATAATGTATTTGTCACCTTAGCTTATTTCTCAGTACAGTGGCTGTTAAAAAGTTCTGATGGAACTGCTAAAATAATCTCACTTGGTATTCTTTGCAGTGACCTCAGCAGAAATCAGATCCATCAGATCCACAGGGAAGCTTTCACCACTCTTGGAGCTATTGTGAACCTGTAAGTAGGTTGTTCTGTGCAGTGACCTCCTCTCTTGGTTGTTAAACTGCTGAGATAGTAAATGTTTTTAGGTTAAAATTGATACGTGCCCATTGCACCAATTTCATGTCTGAATCGCACAATTTCTCACTAGTTGAACATACACAGGGCACCCTTATTTAAAGTGCCTGCTGCACTGACAGGCACTTGCCAGACCACAGCCTTGGTATGAGACTTTAAAAAAGCTTTCCTACTTGAATGAAATGTATGCTATAGGATCTTGAAACCCATGTTGTTTTAATATTCACATTTCAGAGACCTAAGTTTCAATGAACTCACTTCTGTTCCAACTGAGGGATTGAGTGGACTGAACCAGCTTAAACTTGCAGGCAATTCTGAATTGAAAGAAGCTTTGGCAGCAAAGAACTTTGCAAAGCTCCGGTACGTTGATAAATAATTCCACAGAAAGCCTCATTGATTTGGACAGTAACAAGCAATGTGACAGTAAATGAAGCCAGTGTAGATACTACTCATGACAAGTGGTTGGTCAGGCACTTTGCTGAGACCTGTAGTGCCATAATGCTGACACATATGAAAGGGCATTGGACTATTCTGGTATGGAAGCTATTTGCAGACAATTTTCTTGGAACCTTTTATAATTTTCTTCCACAGATACCATCTGACTTTGGAGCAGTGGTTTGGGTGGATTCCATTTGTTACTGAACTGAGCACATCTTCAGTGTGTGGAAAATGGGAGTAGATGTGCAGGTGTCTGATTCCATAATCACCACACTTTATACATATGATGTTTATTTTTGGAGGCAAATGATAAGAGTAACAGTTATCATTCAAATGGAACCCTGGTGCTGATTTCAGTGGGAGGTGGATCAGATGGTGATTAACTGCTTTGCATTTTCAGAGATCTTACTGCACATTAATAAGCAGCAGTTAAAAATTGTTTCTGGTGCTGTCTGATGCGAGGCTGGGGGGGAGAATGAAGATACTTTTAATTGGTTTTAAGGCCAGCAAATGAATCCATGTCACGTTTAGAATCAGGTCTCAGCAGTCCTGTGGAAACAGCAGATTGGTTTTTAGGTTTTGATCTGTGTAGGAGAACTAATCTATTGTGGGATTCTTTAGACTTATTTTCCTTCTAAATATTTACAAGAAGAGAATTCAGGAACAATACTGCAGGTAGTTGATATTGTAGCCTCGAGTCAGAAGAATTAGCTTCTGGTCTGCTATTTTCCCATGATGTATGTGGACTTTTAAAAACTGTATGCAGCTGTGCTGCTTCTCTACTAGGATTGATACTATATTTCTCACACACCCACAAAAATAGGGGAAAAATGTGTATTTTTGAGGCCACAAAATGAAGAGTGAGAGGGAAAGATGTAATTTTTAACATTGTGGTCATCTGGGAATTAACTTTCTTACAAAACAATTTGTCTCTAATTAACTTGCTTAATTAGTTTTTAGTTTAATTTGTACAGCAACGCCACAAACACCAATAAGAGTTTGGTTATGTATGAAGTAGAATGAGTAGTAAAGAGAGCTAAACTTAACAGAATTTTCTCTGTGTTCCTTGCAGCAGACAGGACTTGGATGCATCACCTATCCTTTATCTCAGTGCCAAAGTTCATCAGAAATGGTTACAACCGATTCAGTTTGAAATAGGTTTCTTTTATTAGTGACCATGACAAAAAGAAGCTTCTGTTTGAGCACTGAAGTGTGCCACTTAAATAATAGATGGCAATCTTAACTTTGGTTACAATGGGTAACTCTCTTCGTTGTTCTGCCTGTATTTCAGGTCACTATCTGTACCATATGCTTACCAGTGCTGTGCATTTTGGGGTTGTGATTCTTATTTAAACTCTAATACTGAAGATTCCAGTCACCAAGATCAGGGTACCTTGATGGATCGTGAGAAGGGTAAGTGTTTCACTGTACTAAACCCAGCAGTATTATGGTGTATGTTGCCTTTGAGTAAGGAAATGGGGAAGACTGAAATCTTTATAGGGATACAAAAGCAGTCTCTGAAAGTGCTTAACAGTTGCTTAAAGATAAGCAGTGCCATAGTCCTTCTAAATTCATGAAAGGGATTTATCTGACAGTAAGGTTTCCCTGTTTTTAATAAATAAATAAAACCATTTGGTGAAAGAAGAATAAAAATCTAAACTACCAGTATCCTTTCTGACATTTTCGGCTCTGGCAGAAAATGTTTTATGGTCCTCAGTATATCAGCTTTCCTGTTCGGAAAGGACTTCTTCCTCTGTCTACTTAAAGGCCCATAGATCTTTCCCTGGTGATGAAAGATGCTGCTTTTTGTTGTAAAGCATTGTGAGTAGCTGGGACAGGCAGTAGCAACTCAAACTGCTGCAGCAATTTCTGCACTGAGCGTTCGACCTTTGGTGGCAAACCAGAACAGTTCCACTTGTTAAAGGCTCAAATGCTGGTGAAGCGTTAGGTCTTTGATCTTTCAAAGGACAATTTCTATCTTAGGCAGCTTCACTGCATTTCACTTTTTTTTTCTTCCTACAACTAACCTGTTTTTAATTTTTACTTGGATACAGCTGATGCAGATGCTCTAAAAAATGAGGAAAATGAGGAACTGGGACAGACTATTATTCACTGTACGCCAGCAACAGGTAAATCTTACGTGCTTTAGTGACACTGTGAACTTCAGGCATGGTGTTATACAAATAGCTGTCAGCAGAATTACATGTTTCATTCCTCACAGTCATTCTGTACACAGAAGATTAAATTCTACAATGCTTGGGTGAAACTTCATTTGACGTCGGTATTGTTTTGGATGAGCAATCACAAAGATTTGTCTCAGCTTTAGACACATAGCACTATATTGGTGAGATACGCTAGTAAAAACCAGAAGTTTGTTTCCTTAAGCTGAACAATCAGGACTGTGATATCTGTTTGGAGCCTGCCACGTTTAATGCATTGCCACCTAAGTCTGTGTTATTCTTGCCAAAGAGATTTCTGTGGAGCAGATTATGAATGCTTACCTGTTTCAATGAGAAGTCAGCATGTGCTTTAAAAGCTTAACTCAAACTGCTCTCATTGGTGATTTTAACTAAGCTTGATGCCTTTGCAGGAGAGAGGGTGAGGAACGCTCACGTGATCTGTTCCCCCACCCTGCTTACAGCCACATTAAGTGACAGCAGAGTGTTGTTACAAGTAGCTAGAGCAGGCAGTAGCATCTTAAACTGCTGCAGATTAGTGCAATGAGTAGCCTTACTGGCATACCAGAACTACTCCAATTCAGGCTTGAACGAACAGTCCAGGAGTGTTGAAAGTCTTTGATCTTGCAAATGAATATTTTCATTCTAAGCAGCTTCATTTGCTGCCCTTCTGCTTATTTTCCTCAAACTGCAAGTTTCCACACATGGTTCCACTCACATTCTAAAGTGCTTGCTGTGGCGCCTCCTGCTTCCTTGCCTTTGCCATGGGCTCTCCAGAGGATTACTCCTATATATCTTGTACCCTCCTGTTTGCATGAACAGGAGCACATAGATTCAGGGACCAGTATGATGCTTCCAGTGAAGTTACTTCTTGGATGAGCAGGGTTTTTCCAAGTCTCCTTTCATTCTCTTCTCCTAAACTGGTATTTTACATCCATTATGAAAATCTGTTAACTCTTTTGGGCTAGCTCCAGCTTTAGTGTACAGAATTTCCCAAGAATTTCTTGATCACAGCCAAAAAAAACCTGTGGTCAGAAAAGCAAATAAATGATTACTGCGACTGTATGTGATTTGAGAATTAATTTGACCAGTGCTGCTTATTTGTTTTTGATGTCCTGTTGACAGAGTGAGGATTCAGATGGTGTGTTACATGGGTTAAATCTTTAAAGACTTTAGCTCTCCTTTTTGCCCATGCCAGAGGTGCTGTAGCTCTATAATGAATGAAGAGCTTGTTTTACAAGTTCACAATTTGCCTTGTTTTTCACCAGTCCCTCCCATACTAACAACTGGTTTTCTATGCCATGCTGTTGTCTGGTCATAAGTAGGACACCCCACCCGCCATGTAAGTTCTGAATCACTGCTCATCTTGTAGATCCACTTTCCACTTTGCCTAATGGCACGAATAGATTGCTGAACAGTGGCACTCAAGTAGCATAGCACTGAGAGCTGTGAAACTCATCATTCCAAGCATGAATTTCCCAGGGTGGGTTGGGAATATTAGCAAGAGAGGAGGGTAACTTCTAACTCTTAAGGATAGTTAGACCTTGGGAGAAAGATGGAAAAATGTGGTAGGTTTAGTTTGTCTAAAAGTATTTAACTGTACAGCTGCTAGAAAACACTTTGAATTGATTTTGGAAGCCAAGCGTTGACATTTTAAAATTTCCTAAGCAGGAAGTTGTTTTTAAGCTGCAAGCTTAAAAACTCAGCTTAGCAGGTAGTGTTGTGTCATGTGAATGTACTGTAGAAATAACTATTCTGGCAAGGCTGTCTTATTCAGGAATATCTGCAAAAAAAGGTCTTTTTACTGCTGATTTTGCTGGTCTGATAATCCAACTAGCACCATTATTTATTGCCCAGAAATGAAGCTTGCTTGTTTAAACAAACAAAAAGATTCTTTTTTGACTTGTCAGTTCTCTAATTTCTGGAAGTTGCTTTCAGCCTTGGGAGATTTTTGCACTGACACTTAATCATCCTCAGATGTTGCTCTTCCAGCCCACATTGGGGATGGGTTGTTCTTACCTTTCACATGCCCAAGGAGAGGGCATGAGCGTCTCAGAGCCAGGAGTCATGACTGAATCTCGCTCAGAAGCTCCAGCCTGAGGAGGAAACACAGTTTGGCATTTTTCTGCTCTGCCTTCAGCTCCCAGAGTGCCCGACCACAGGGAAAGATCCCCAGCTATTGTGCTTTGGACAATTAACAGTGCCTAATGGGGGTGTAGGAGGGGTTAAACTCTTCTAATTGTTACTTAAAATCAGTAGGATTTCCCTATGGAATAAATAGCAATTAGAAGGATTAGAAGGGTAACAGTAGTAGTGACCTTTTTTCCTTGTCTTGCCTCATATTACTTTGCTTGTTGGATGTTTTTATTTAAGCTTTTTTTAAGTGGCAAAAGAATAAGCAAAAAATAATTTTCCCTGTATGACTTTGCAAGCTCACAGTGCCTTTCAGTGACAGGGTGGGGGAGAGGGCTTGTGGTAAATTCCTGTCCCTGCTAAAGCTGGTTAAACTGAACCCATCAGCTGCTTTACAGATGTTTCCTTGTGACCAATCGTTACACCAGAAGGCATGCTTCTGCATCATTTTTTGAAAGGACGTGTTACTTCTAAAAAAATTCTTTCCCCTTAAAAGTTGATTGTGAACATTTTCTTTTATTTTGTTACCAACTTCTTTTTACAAAGTATGAAATCTGAAGAAAATAAAAAGTATTTATGTGGCACTAATAAAAGCTATTTTGAATAGCTAAAAGGTAATTAAGCTTGTTTAGCTAGATTGTTTATACAAAGTATTCTCAAGTGACCATTCATGGCAGTAATTATTTCAGGCATAATTAATTAGTAAATAGCTTCTGTAGAATAGTTTACTTTCAACTGGCCTATTTAGCAGTTCAGCTGTGTATTCTATTCACAGATTAATGAGGAGTGCTCTTGTAATACCTTTTGAAAATCTCACTTATTAAGGCACGAATTTTTTCCTAAATTGGTTGTTCTCTTTTGTCTTTTTTTTTTTTTCCTTCTAGGTGCTTTCAAGCCTTGTGAATATTTATTGGGCAGCTGGATGATTCGACTTACTGTCTGGTTTATTTTTTTGGTTGCTTTGTTCTTCAACCTGCTTGTCATGTTAACAGTATTTGCATCCTGTACTCCACTGCCATCTTCCAAACTGTTTATAGGGTTGATTTCTGTCTCTAACTTATTTATGGGAGTCTATACTGGTATTTTAACTTTTTTGGATGCTGTTTCTTGGGGAAGATTTGCTGAATTTGGCATATGGTGGGAGACTGGGAGCGGTTGCAGAGTTGCTGGGTTTCTTGCAGTCTTTTCGTCAGAAAGTGCCATTTTTTTCCTGATGTTGGCAGCTGTTGAACGGAGCTTCTCTGCAAAGGAGATCATTAAAAAGGGGAAAAGCAATCACCAAAAACAATTTCAGATCGCGGCAGTTTTTGCTTTCCTGTGCGCTGTGGTAGCGGGATGCTTACCACTTTTTTACAAAACGGAGTACTCGGCATCACCCCTTTGCTTGCCCTTCCCCACCGGAGAAACACCTTCGTTAGGTTTCACAGTAACTTTAGTGCTCCTGAATTCATTAGCATTTTTGCTGATGGCTGTTATCTACACTAAACTGTATTGCAACCTGGAAAAAGAGGACCTCTCCGAAAACTCGCAGTCCAGCATGATTAAGCATGTTGCTTGGCTAATCTTCACGAACTGCATCTTTTTCTGCCCTGTTGCGTTTTTCTCATTCGCGCCATTGATCACTGCAATTTCTATCAGCCCTGAAATCATGAAGTCTGTTACTTTGATATTTTTCCCGTTACCTGCTTGCCTGAATCCAGTTCTGTACGTATTCTTCAACCCAAAGTTCAAGGAAGACTGGAAGTTGCTCAGGCACCATGTGACCAGGAAGAATGGAGCGGTAGCAATTGCCGTCAACACTCAAGGGGGCTGCGTGACGCAGGATTTTTACTATGACTGTGGCATGTACACCCACTTGCAGGGTAACATTGCCGTATGCGAATGTTGTGAATCGCTCCTTTTATCCAAGCCCATGCCCTGTAAACATTTAATAAAATCCCATAGCTGCCCCGCGCTGGCAGTGGTGCCTTGCCAAAGGCCAGATGGCTACTGGTCAGACTGCGGCACCCAGTCAGCCCACTCCGACTACGCGGATGAGGACGACTCCTTTGTGTCGGACAGCTCAGACCAAGTGCAGGCCTGCGGCCGTGCGTGTTTCTACCAAAGTCGAGGATTCCCTTTGGTTCGTTATGCCTACAACATACCAAGAATTAAAGACTGAGAGAGAGGCTTTTCACCACCGGCTGCTCTAACAGAGGTATAAAGCTTCGTAGACTGTTGCCTGTTTTGACCCTTTCGAGCAGGAAGCACTTTTTGTAATCATCATTCAGTGTCATTTGTAAAGAAGGGAAGCGGGCGGTAACTTCTTGAGCCATACATTTAAAAAATAATTAAATAAATCAATTGCCCTGATTGTAAATGATTGGAAAACCAAATTTGTTACCCAGTATTTTTACTCTTTCCACGCAACAGTGGTTTCTTTTATACAGTTTCTTACATGCTAATGGTGTGTTTCCCCATTGTACTCCAGTTGTACTTTGCTTCTGCTGTTGGCAAGATAAGTTCTGTTGATTTTTTTTATTTTTTTTTTTCCGGCCAAAGCACAATATAAAGGACAGCTGTTTAATATTAAAGAAATTATTTTTAAATGTGACTTTTCTATAATTAAGCAAAAAAACCTCTCTTGCTAGCTTTGTATAGTGTATTCAGCATTGAATCTCAGGATGAATTTTACTGCAGGGCCAAAAAAGGGATTAATACTCCCATGCATAACTGTGACAGCAATATAGGAATACCGTGTTTGTTTTGTATTTCAAACCAGCATTCAACTTCTGAAAAAAAGTTTAGTTCCAATAGAGCAATTGTAATCCACAGTATCTGTAGACTATGAAATAAGCATGCTAACAGCTGTCAGGAATGATAGGATTTAACACACTTTCCCAGTGATGATGTATTACTTCAGGTGAACCACAGCAACTTGCTTAAGTATTATGCAGTCGGGTCACACTGTTGGAAGGAGCATCGCTGCCTTGAGGGGTGTAGCAGCGCTGTCGATGAACACAGCTTGTGTCTTAGCAGAGATATTGGCTAATACTCTGCAGCCTGTTGAATGTCACAGCACCCCAAGAACATCTATGAGTAGACTGAGATTTTAGCAAATGGAGGGACAACAGAAGGCAATTTTGCAATAAAGAAAAGCATTTTTCCAACTATTTTACTGAGAGTGAAGTACACTGTGCAAAGTCACTGATTTTCATGTAGATCAGTGCAATATTTTTAAACCATTCAAGTCCTGAGACCTAAATGATGTAAGTACTATCAGTACCATCCATTTATCTGTATTTAGTTTGAAACCTGATTGATACAAAGTTATGAATTCATGATTAGGTAATTATGTATGTTTCTTGAACAATACACAAAATCAAGAGTAAATCCACTGCCATCCCATTTACTCTGGAGACATTCTCATTAAGATTTAAAGCTAGATTGCTGTTTTGAGAATTAAACTGTATATACTGTTCATACAATGAATTTTTATCTTTGTATTGTAAATTATTTGATAGAACACATGATGGGAAATGTGGCTTCAGTTCATTTTGTTAATTAAAGCTACCTCCTAAACAATAGTGGCTGCCAGTAGCAGAATGTTTAAAATGTGGTTTATATACTTTTGCATTGTAAATAGACATGGTTGTATATTGTCACTGTAATAAAAACAGAATGCTTGTATATCAAAATCACGTAGTTTGTACAAAGTATGGGAGGATTATTTACTGTACGCTGTTAATTTTGTAAGCCAAAATATTCACATGTAAAGAACAGAAGAAAACCAACCCAGAGTTGTTAATTCTTATATTTACACTCATGAATATTACATCTGCAGTTAGCATGGAATATTACATTGAAAGCAAATAAAGGGTACATGAACATTGATTGTTATTTATCTCTTTTTCAAGTATTAAGACTGAAAATGGTGCACATGTAAAACTGTTGAGCATAAAGGATATGTAATCTGTTTCCCACTACTAGTGGTGAGAGTTTCAGGAAAGAAATTCCAGCAAAGTAAGAAAGTTGCCAATTTATGAGTGGATTCTGAGATTTGTGGTGGTTTGGGGTTTTTTTTTAGCCATAGTTTTGAGTCCCAGTTTGTTCCACACTCCCTCTGTTGGCCAACCACTCACAGGTAGTAAGAATGCTTCTACTATGAATACTTCCCAAAAAGGACAATAAACGTCATTTGCTGTGTCATAATCAATAGAGAAGGAAATACAACTTCTAAGTTCAAACAGTGTTGTTGAGTATAGATTTATTTATTCTTCTGTTTTAAATTAATACTCAATGAAATGATATCAAAATAGTCAGATTGGGAGTTACAGTGTTTAATTTATGTATCAATATGGTTTTTAAGTTACAGTTACACTGATGGTTAATTTTTGAGGCAATCAACCCAGTGTCTTCCAACACACAAAAGGTTTTATGTGGTGGTACAGGTGAAAAAATACAGGCTCTAGCTACTACACTCAGCCTGTCAAGAAGCAAGCAGTGCTGCAAAACCTGCCTGTCTCATTATCACCACATGCCAAACACCTATGGATAATCACATAAGGAGAACATAGAGAAATCCAGCCACCAGGTATTTGATGTTGGCTTTGTTGTGTTCTTGTTGGACAGGCCCATCTCAGTAGCAGGTCATAATGTTCAGAAGCCATCCATGGAGAACTTGCTCCTTGTGCCCACTCCAAAAGTGGTATCAGATATGTGGGTCAATTTGCCTTAAAGCTGTGCTATGGTAGTAATACCTGCAGGTTTTTTGGTTACCACTGTACAAGTGGCTTTCAGTGCTGTCACTCAGGTAGCCACCTCCTCAAGCTAGGCAAAGCTTTCTAATTTCATCTGTGGTACTAAAACTTGGCAAGTTATAATTGGCTGGTGTGTCAGCAGGAAGTAAGTCCTCTGATTTCCTTGAGTTTAAAGCAATCTGACATTGTTCTGACGTTGACAGTGTCACATGCCTTGCTTCTGAACCCCTCTAAACATCAGCTGTACTAAGCTCCAACTGGATATAGCAGATGGAAAGAACTGTTGACTTAAATAAAGGAAAACTTAGGGCAAGGACAACATTTTGTTGTTTTCCTTCCTCCTCACCTGCTGTTGTAAGGAAGCAGCTTTCTGCAGGGGGACAGTCACAAATAAAATTGCTGGAACCATTGCCGAGGTATTCCCTACCTTTCCCCCTATTAACAGGAATTTCTTAGAGACAGTTACTGCCCTGCTGTGTGGCAGAATGCTGATGAGCTATCCGAATTTGAAATGGAACCTTTTTAGTGTCTTACAAAATACTGCATCAACTTAGCAACTTTTTGGTCTAGATCCCTTTTGTCCTTTTTCATTTCTTTCTAGTAGAATTTCTTGTGTTTAATCATAAGATCATTCATTTCAAAGTTGTACAAAGAGACTTTTCTCCATTAATTCTTTTGACCTTGATTGCTATTTTTAAGCCTTCAGTTTTAATTTACAGGGTAATATTTTTAATTAAAAGCATAATGCAGAGTTTGTTTCATATGTACTCAATTTAATATTTTTTAATTACATGGATGCTTTTGATCTTTTACTGCTAGCATAATAGGTTTATTTTTAGCAAGAGGGTTTTTTTAATATTACCTTTCACATATCATGCAGTAGAATCTTGACAGATTTAGTACCACAGTTCAGTTGAAGATAATTCAGTAAATAAGGAAATTACATCTAAAATGGGTTAATACATCACAAATTACTGTTGTATGTTGTAAGAACTTGGAGGGCAAATGGACACATTTCATATGTTGCATTCATGACATGATGCTACTAAAAATATCATTTAGGTTTTACTGAAGAAATACAGGTTAATAGTCACAGTCGTATTTACTACGGGTTAATTAGATTTGATGGTAACAACATATGAATTACCTTACTGGTTTCCAGCAACACAAGTATGACTTTTAAGTGCCTTTGATAATTTCAGCCCCAAAATGATCAAGATAATCTGTTATGAACTGACACTTAGAAGTAGTAAAGACTATGTGCAGAAGTGTAAACTAGCTGAAAAAGTCAAGACTGTTCAAAAGCAGGAGGGCTGTGATCGCCAGCTACCCCAAAATCAGCTGAGTGGGAATGCTGCTATTGATTCAAAAGGATGGGATTTTTATGTGCTTCATAGAGTTCTTGCACATTTCCCTAAATGAGCAAGAAATTCTCACCTTCTCAAGGTCGCAGTTCTTGAAAGCAGATGGCTCCACATCTGCAGTCAACAGAATGTGGAGTGGGGCCACCAGTGGGTACAGTGTATTGCAAAGATGAGAATACACTGTGCCGTGAAGGCAAATTGAAGCAATCCAAGACCTCTCATATTTCATAGCCTCTAGTCAAGCAGAACTACAAACGCAGGCACAAAAATAGCTAGTAGACGAGTACAGGCGGTGCTTGTTCAGCTCTGACACTGACTGTGGAGTCTCATTCCTGTGCTTGCTACACTGTTTTTGCCCCACATTGGAAAATCTGAAGACTTGGGAAGACTTATTAAATTTGACTATATTTGATTCAAACTTATTTTTACTTGCAGCATGGAAGAAAAAAAAAACCAACAAACCCACGTTCTTTTATTCAAGCTTAAAGGATATTGTCTAAGCCTTAGTTTGAACCTAAATTTAATAAGGGTGTTTTTCAGCAGGATTATTTTTAAGCTCTTCTGTGTTCCTGAATGCAAATGTGGAGCTAGACATTCCATCTGAAAGCAAATGCATTTGATTATTTTCATTAAATCTGACTAGTATTAATGAAGTTGAACTGAGAGGTATTCCTTCTGATGGCTGGTATGTTTTTGGAGACTGAGCTGATGAGATTACTGTTTAATTTCTAAAATTCAACTATTTCATAAAGAAGCGTTGGCAAGTTCCAATATTTGCCAAGTTGTCAAATGGGGGTAATCAGTGCTTTATGCCTAGAATTTAAATGATTTCTATCTTTACTACCTGTAAAATTGCTTTCCTGACATAATTTTCTATGTAAAATGTTTTTTTCAAATACTGTAGATGACAATTAGGGATTACTTGTGAGCAATTTGTCAAGAGCATTTGGATGTTCAGACAGGCTGATTGGCATGAATGAACCGACAAAAAGTGCAGGTCTGTAAATATATCACCCCGTCTCTACTCTGAATTTAACTCTCTGTTGCTAGATAGATGGAAGTACTGTAGTCAATGATGAAAGACAGAGTGTAGTTTTTGTGATTTCTTTAATGAGAAATTAGGCTGATTGTTCACAATGGTAACAAGGATTGGGAGTCTACATATATATATATGTATATATATAGATTGATCCCAGTCAGTTGTTCACAGCAAATTTTGTGCTTTATAGGGTCAGTTTGGTTTTGCCTGTAGGCTTTAGCAGTGTTGGTGCTTAATTCTCTGCCAGGGCAGAGCTTTTTAGATACAGTCTTTCCTATTTTGGCACTAAGTTGAAAGAATTAAGGTTTTGCCATGAAGTGTGTCCTTGTAATGTGCCATTTGCTGGCTTGTGAGTCCTTCTGTGTCCATAGGCCTTGTGTACCTGAATCTGCAGGACTGTTATTTCAGTCCTTAGTATTTTACACAATAACACTGTTTGGTGTCTTACCTTGCCTGTGGTAACTAGGGCAGAGTTAGTTAACTAGTTAACAGTTAACTAACAAGTTAATACTTGAATCTTAGTTAACTAGTTAATACCTGAATCTTTATTTGATGATGATCAGCTCAATGATATGTCACAAGTGGCTAGAGTTATTTTGATGTCATGAATATCAACTTGATGGATATTGATATAGTCAGTATTACAGGAGTGCTTAGATCAGAGATGCATTCAAGAATTTTTTGTATTTTTCATCTTGATGGAAACCCGAGATGATCATCTGGTTATCAGCACATATTATCAGCTGTTTTTTCTTTACAGGAACCATAATGGTATTTCTCCAAGCTGCCAGAATGGCAGTTCCTATGAGAAAGTAAGCCAAATTCAGGAGATCCACCAGTGAAAGAGGGAAATCCCTCACAGCTCACTTCTGCCTCTCCCTTCCTTCTGCTTTGTGGCCCAGCATGCCTGGTGCTGGCCACATTTTGGCCTCAGCACTTGTCAGACATCTCCTTGAGCTTTAACTTGCTCTGACCCTAAGTTGCTTGGCTGAAGAGTGGGGTGGTTTTATACTACATTAGTAAGGTAATGTGGCTTGGTGAAGAGTCTGGTGAGCAAGAGGGAGGGAGAAGTATATGATCCTGAGAGACAGGAGAGGTGCAGCCCTTTTGGTAGGGAAATAATGGACTTGGATTCCTGAGAATCTGCAGCCCAAGTACCAAACTGCCCATCTCGAAATTCAAAAGTGTGATCATTTGGGCATTCTTTAGGACTTAAGTTAATGATGGCATTGAAATGTCTCCCACCTCATGGCACTCATTTTTGGTGGTCTTTAGGCACACACAATGGTTGTGTAGGTTTAGTGGCCTTTCTATACCACTGAACCAATAAAATTTTTGTGGCAAGCCAGTTGCCTCAAATATCACAAATTACTCTCCCATTTTAGACAAAGCATTGTTACTACTATGGCTTATTTTTCAATTTGCTTATCTAACTAAAAATATATTTCTTGTTAAACTCTAGATGGCGATTTGTGGTAAGAACAATTATATGAATGTAACAACCAAATTTACAATCACTTTCAAAGATTTTTATTCTATCCATAATGCTTCTGCTTAGTCAGCCACAGCAAAATGTCTCAATGATGTTATAAAAAGCTACCTGCTGCTAGTCAGCAGTTAACTCCTTGGCAGGTGAGATTGGAAGGCAATTAAAAGCTTTGGTGAACCATATGATTGGTGCCCATTTACCTTTAGGATTTGGCTAAAAGACAGTCAAGGTGGGCCAACATTGTCAGTGAAGAGGGGCTGTGTTCCTGGGATTTGGAACCACAGTGGAATATTAACAAATTATCTAGGTGTCATGGTTTGGGGTCAGGGCAGCCCACTAGACCTATAATAGATGCTCTTTGTTAACCCCCCCCTCCCTCCCCCAAGGGGAAGAGAAAGAGAATAAGGAGACTTATTGATTAGAAAAGGAAGCTAGAAGAACTTCAATGAAAATAAAAATAATTTTAAAAATTAATACATACAAATATATACAAAACCGGTATTGAACCTAATTGCTCCTGGTGACAATTATGTTACCATCACCACAGATGCTGTGGAGCAGGCTCCGGGAGAGTCCCAGACTGGGCCCAGCAGCAGAGGGGAACTGTGTTGAGGAGCTGGATTCTGGTACTGGGTTCAGCAATACAGATCAGGGAGGCAGAAGAGACAGAGTGCTCTTTGGATGCCAGCCATTGAAGAAGGGAGAAGTTGGAAGAACCAAGCCCGGAAGTGGGGCAAGACCCTCCTGCTCCCTCATCTTTTTACTGAATATGACATGTATGGGATAGAATCCCTTGTTGGTCAGTTTGGGGTCACCTGTCCTGTCTGCTCCTTCCTGCAAGTGTGGCCTTTTGCTTTCCCCAATGTGGTACACAAGATCCAGCAGTGGCCTTGGTCTGCACACCAACCCTTAGTACTAACTCTAAACATGGGGTGTTACCGCTGCTAGGAGCAGACACTGCCTCTGAAAACATGCTCCTAACTGCGGAAAGTGCACTTAGAAGAACTGAGCTGAAAAGTAAAAGCACTGAACAGAATTAATTCTGTAGTTAGTCAAACCAGGACACTAGGGCAAACAGAAAGGGACAGGAGTATATTAACAAACAAACAAACACCAAAAAACATTCTGCTTTATTGAGAAGAGTTATAAATTCAGTGGAGAATTAACTGATACGAGGGAAAGGGAAAGGGCACCGTTAGCCTAGCAGAGGTGAATGAAAAAAAAAGCCTTTAGAACTTCAAATTGGTGGGGCTTTGAGCAACCTGGTCTGGGGGGAAGTGTCTGTGCCCCTGTCAGCGTGGCTGGAACTAGGTTATCTCTAAGGTCCCTTCCCCCGAACCATTCTATGAAATCAGAAACAAGATTGTAATTGTGTGTAGTGAAATGGGGCGTTGCAGTTAATACAACAATAGATGACAAACTTTGACTTGGCTGTTGGAAAATGCCTACTTTTATTTCTGATGTATTGGAATCATCACCTGCAGCTGAGGTTTTCTGGTTTGATTACTGAACTGATAAATGTGCAAAGCTGTGCCCTCCCCGCCCAGGAAGGCGGCTGCCGACACCGCGGGGGAGCGGCGGCGGGGCCGGGGGCCGCTCGCCCCTGAGGCGGGGAGGCGGTGGCGGCCGAGGCGAGGCGGGGGTAGGCGGCCAGGGCTCAGGGGCGGAGATTGGCGGCGCGGCATCCCGGTTGCCATGGCGGGCGAGGTGGGTGTGTGGGGGAGAAGCCGCGGGGGCCGCCGGGATCGCGGGTCGGGCCCTGCTGCTGGTTGTAGCTCTGTGGTGACGGGCGGGCGGGAGGCGGCCGTTAACCGCCGCCTTTTCCCTCGAGTGTGACGCGCCGACATGAGCGGCGTCCGCAGCCGCGGCAGTAGGAGGAGGCCTGTCGGCCTCAGTCCGCCGTCCTCCTCCAGCTCCGAGGAACCCTATAGTCTCTCCGGCTGCTCCCCGCTCGCCCCCGCGTCTCGCCCCAGCTCCCCGAGCAGCGAGGAGGAGGAGGAGGAGGTAGAGCGGGCGGCGGCCTCCCGGAGCCGGCAAGGCGATAGGTAACCCCTGCGTCTCGGCCCAGATTCGAGCAGGTGGCTCGGGGCCGGCTCGTGTGTTTGCCGCTCTCCGCCTGCGGCCTTTGTTGGGGTCAGAAGGTTATTTCACATAAATACAGACATGTTCTCATAGATGAGCGCTTTAGGCACTTTGTTCCCTTTTTATGATCCCTTGGGAAGTCGCAGGTTGTGCAAGTTTTTTTTTCTATGGGCAGTCGAGTATTTTCATGGGTTCGTAAAACATCTATTAGCTGTTGGCCTGAGCCTCAGTATCTTTGCAAGTTAAAAAGGGTACAGCCCTTCCTGTTGTATTTTTAAATGTTCTGGAGACCAAAGATCTGTTTTGACTGGTGTATATTGCTATATCCAGAGTCAGCTTTGTGTGTATTTATTGCATAGTTCTCATTGCTGTGGTTTAATTTCATTCCTTTTTAATGATATGCAAACTTAATGCATTTGCTTTCTATGGGGATCTTCTCTGCTTGATAGGAGAATAAATAATTCTTATTTCTTCTTTTAAAATAGAAGGAGGAAGAGCAGGGAGTGCCTGGAACACCACCTTCACGGTGGAAACTTTGCAGATCTGTGCACTAACTGATAGTGGATGTAGGTAGATATAATGATCTGTAAGTACCAGTGGGTAAGAGAAGGATAGCTGAGCTTCACAGGGATGCAGAATTCCAGTTTGGTTCTTGGACTTACTTGGAGA
This sequence comes from Megaceryle torquata, assembly GCA_024611175.1. Taxonomy (NCBI): domain Eukaryota; kingdom Metazoa; phylum Chordata; class Aves; order Coraciiformes; family Cerylidae; genus Megaceryle; species Megaceryle torquata. Next base: position 21,837 of record JANIJG010015512.1, on the reverse strand, counting down.
GCAGTGAAGGAATATGGACCACCTTGAAGTTGTCTTACAAGCATTTCTTGGAAAAGGTGCTAAAAGTCCAGAGAAGGTTTTCATAGGTAGTCAGAACAAGAAGCTTCAGTGTGAAAAGGATATTACCCAGTTTATGGTACCCTGTTTCAGGTTTTCTGTTGCCTTGCCTTTTACTCCTTCCAGATAAGCGATTTTGTTCATGTACCTTGAAGTTCTGTAGCACTCGGGGTTCCAACTGCCACCTGACTTTGCAGCCTGAGATGCTGCTTGAAACAGCTCTCAGTTTTGAGGCCTGTTGCTGTGGTATTCCCTGTCAGTGGTGAGATGACCTCTCTCAGAGTCTGAGGTGGAACAACCTTATTAAACTCTGCGGGCACATCACAGTATATACTTCACTCATGCAGACATTGCATCTCAGTAATCCTGGTGCTGTGTTCTAATAAGTGTCTACCAAATGTTCATATAGCAGCTTCCATGTATAACTGCCAAGTTCTCAAAAGTATAAGAATAAAAAACATTTCTCACACAGCCACTGCACCACCCCCCCTCTCCATGCACATGCTCTCTCAGAGTCTTTGTGGTGGTGTCCTCTTAAAACTACACAAAAATTAGCCAGAGGTAGACAGTTAATGTGGGAAATGCAATATTTGCAAAAGGGAAAGGCTGAAAACAAGGCCTTGTGAAATGGTGTTAAGCCTTTTCATACTTTCTTTATGTTTCAGTATTATGTTTGACAGTGTGACTTAAGTGCATATATGGGAAAGGATAATCACAGTGTTTTCTGTTAATTGGACTTCAGTTCTAATGCCAAATGTATCTACTTTGATTTAAGATACTCATTTAAAAACAAATGTGTACTTGAGAATGAGGTACTTTAAGTAATTTTTCTGAGGACAGTCATAGCTGTGAACTTACTAGCATTTCAGAAAATGGTCCCATGAAAATCAAGTTCTGTATGACTCAAAATGCATAAGTGTCCCAGGAAGAGTATGGCAGCAGTTGAGATGCACATTGGGAAGGATGGGGTCCATGCTCCAGTGCAGTCTGAGAGTTTTATATACAGCACCACTGAAGGGGAAAAATGTTTTTCCAACAGTTCTTCATATTGAGGTTGTGTTTTCTTCTCTTTCAATTTAATTTTCTATTATTTCTTACTTGTATACAATAAGTTTTTAATTTATTACTGTGATTTTTTTTTGAGAAGTTAACAGATGAAACTTTACACTGATACAAGAAAACACATAGTAAATATTATTTTTCTTAATTTATTATTTCTACTAGTACTTTTCTCAGGTTGGTCTAATATATCAGTATTATTTTAGTACAAGGTGCCATGTTGCAAATCATGCACAACAGAAGAATGTATTGAGGAAGTATCCCTGCCCAAAATGTCAAGTCTGGACAAAGTTGTATTGCTTTCCTGAATTTGAATGCATAATACTTTTATCTTTATCGTTGATAAACTTTCAGAGAGTTATTTTCTAACAATGTGTTGTTATGCATCCTTAAGTGGCATCCCTTAAAAACTGTCTCTGTTAACAAATTTTGGGGTTTTGCTTATGCTTTAGCATAAAACCCTGGGGTGCAGCAGAATACGTTGGACAGCACTGGGCTTGGGTGTGCTTGGCCTCTGCTGCTTCTGTCAATGCGCTGTGTGTGTCAGGGTGTCCTGTCAGTTCCATTGTGCTACAGCTTTGTGGCAGCACAGTATAAAGAGAGTTGGGTGCTGATTTGTTGTGGGGAAAACAACCCTCTTCCAGGTTAGTTTCAGCATGAGTCAGTTCCCTGGACATGTCATGGCTTGACCAGCAAACAGTCATGTTAACAAATACATGTGTGGGTAACAATAATGGAGATGAGTAGGACAAAAATCCTTAACATTGTCCCCAAATGCTTTGTATCACACAAATGTATTCTAAGGTTATTGGGATGTAAAATCATAGAATCATGGAATGTTTGGGGTTGGAAGGGATCTTTAAAGCTCATCTAATCCAACCCCACTGCAGTGAACAGGGACATCTATAATTAGATCAGGTTTCTCAGAGCCCTGTCCAACCTGACTTGGAATGTTTCCAGGGATGGGACTTCACCACCTCTCTGGGCAACCTGGGCCAATGTCTCACCACCCTCATTGTAAAAAATTTCTTATCTAAAATATCTTATCTAAATCTACTCTCAGTTTGAAACCGTAACCCCTTGTCCTGTCACTACATGTTTTGCAACAGAGCATTGCTGTTCCCTGTGAATATGTAATACTTTTATATTGATAAAAACCAGATGTCTTATGCTTAAAAGAATTATTTCAGGAGCATTAACATAACGTGCTTGTTTGCCTCTTCTGTAGATTGAATTCAGCAAACAGTATTCCCCACTGTAGTGCAGTCTGGACATAGGTAGCTATTTCCAGATCCCATGTGTCCATATAAAATACCAAAGTTGAAGTCTAATTTCACACTTTTAAATTAAGAAAAAAAATCTGTTTAAGATAGAAGAAGCCTATTGGCATGTTTTCAGTTTTCATTGACTTGGAGCCTAATATACTGTCTTATTTATGAGATGGTACATGTATAGAATATTATAAAAGAGATTTCTGGCCTGGAGCTAGGATTGCTGCATTATTTATGAGTAGAAAAAGTTATGAGTGAGTTATGCAAGGTGTCCTATTAAAAGTCTAATAGAACCTTGTATAATATCATCGAGTATTGTATGAGAGCCATATTTCTTAAGCATGTTTCCTATGAAAGTTTTTTAGGGTGGAAAACTTTAATAGTGTGTGGATTCTGAGCTGAGCAGAGGTTGCTCCATATCATTAATTCAATTCTATAGGACTTGAAAGAAGAGAAAATATTCTTGGTTATCCTTTGCTTGTGCTAAAGGCTACTTGGTACATGGAGCTTGTCTGTGACTAAGGACGGGATATTAATGTCACATCTCTAATTTCCCTTGTTTTCCATATGTGAGAAGGAAGGTGATGCTTTGATGTTTCTGGTGTTAGTTTTTGTTTAGTTCATAAAAGGCAATGCTTGAATCTGTTCCACACTTTGGAACAGGGTGAAGAAGAAATCACTAACAAGCTAGAATTTAATAAGAACATAAAGGGGGCTGGTCAGGGGTGCACTATAAATTATATTTATCCACTTCAGAGATTACTAAGCAAGTAGAAAAATGGTGGTGTTGTCACAATATGCCATAAAAGAAATGTCATGTTTCAAGGCAGTAGTACTGCTGAAATTTTTGATGAAATGTATTACAGATAATATTAAGTTACATTTCTTGTTTTTAATTCAGGAAGTCTGAAGACTCTGAAATAGCAGAGGGGAAAAAAGAGTCACCTTTGAAAATTAATCTTTCACCATGGGAAGAATGGTTCATTGGCAAAGAGAAGGAGCTACGTGCCCATTTACAAGCTAGAGCTGCAGAGGTGACTACATCCAGTAGGCTTGATGTTAAGTCTAGTAAAAGATATCAAGCATAGGTTTACTTTTTTTTTCTTTTGGTTATGGAAACAGTAGTAGTTTTGTCCATTATTTTTTAGTGTCCATAGTGTTTGTGTATGACAATGCTGATGTGATTCATGCTACATGTATTCTCTTTTGCTAAATGTTATTGAAGTGGTGACGCATCGTATTTTGCTTATCCAACTGTCAGGTAATGGTTTGAGTTTAAAGGATTAAAACATATTTATATAATTGGTACCTTGATTTTCATCATGGTTACGTACGCCTGCATGTAAGTAGTAAAACACGACAGGGCGTGTGCTGAGTGTAAGTATGCCAAGCTACTTGCTTAGATATGAGGCACAGTGTTGTTACGCACTTAGTGTGTAGTTATACAACTGTTTGGTATCCTTTCCCAGGATAGATTTCCCTGTCCCAGCACTTTTTTTTTCCCTCCTCCTATCTTTTGCCCCCTTGCAAGTGAACAGCTCTCAAACGCTGAGGCTGGGGCAGAATTAAGTGAGAGTGCTCTATCTTTTCTTGATTAATATTGTTGAAGTTGCAGGTGATTAAATGATACTGTTGTTTAAATTCAAATTGGAAGTGCTGGGCAGTGGTTAGAGCAATCGCCTCAAAGTTAGACCATTTCTCACTTTAGTTACTGATTTACTGTTGACCTTGAGCAATGTCCTAACCTTTCTGTGATTCACTTTATCTGCAAAGTGAATATAACATACTGCTGTTTTATGTGGACTACCTCATGTTGTTTATAGAAGACCCACCACTGGAAGGTTCTGGAACAGTCTTTTAGAAGTCAGCATAACACCAAGATAGTTTCTTAAACTTGAGGAATATGATTCTGATCTCTTAATATTCACCATGCATTTCATGACTTCCCCTTTACATTCCAGTTTGGTAATTATCTCTCCTCTTTGATTTTTTTAAGTACAAAAAATGAACTAAAGTAATTTCTAGTGTTATGTAGAAAATGTGGTTTGTGTATGGAGTTCTCATATGGGCTTGATGAGAAACCAAAGCTATACTTAGGTATCACACAGTAGCATTTATACAGCACTAAATGTAATCTAGAAGTTGTCGCTCAAATATATATTAGGAGCAGTCATAAGACAAGCATTACTTAAAGAAATTGGTATAATAGGTGAATGTTTTAATTTTTACGATTTTGAAAACATTATATATTAAAGTACAATGTAGGCACACGAATAATTTATATCAGGAATTAAAAAAAAAAATAATCAACCTTTTTCTAAGATGCCAGTAAAGAACAAAGTATGCGATTGCGATATAAAAATGTATTACTCCATCTGCGTATAAAAAGTATTGCAAACTGATGCCCTAAAAAGGAACTGTGAAGTCCCAGATCTTTTGCTGACAGCGGCACCAAGTCTGCCCTGAATGTCAGAAATGTGGATACGCACTTGGAGTAGATAGTGGGTGGGGTCTTCTGAGGTACTTCCAGTGCCATCACCGTTTACAAAAACTGGCATCTCTGCAATAAAGATATCTCAGAAGTCAACTGAGAAAACTGTGTTTTCTTTGAAATTTCTGTAGGCTCCTAGTTTTAATTGATGTCTTACTAAATTAAAATTAATTGTCATAAGAAGAGAGAGTTCTCTCTGAAACTGACTGTGGTGTAGGGACCATAACGTCAGTTTCATGGAAATAATTCCATCTCTGTCTGAAGGCATGATATTTCACTGAAAAATAGCACTTGGTGCTAATGCAACTGTGAGAAAAGTCTTAGTCATGTTTTTTCTTTATCAGTTAATTTTCTTGGAGTGACATGATTGCATATATACTGTATGTCCTATAAACGTAGAATACTTAAGAATTTCTTCTCTCACCTTCAAAATAAAGCTCTTGTTTTAAATGTTGCTAAAATCTGCAATAATTGTGGTTTTAATAAGCTCTGAGTTAGGCCTTAAGGTTCCTGCAGTTCTGGTAATAAACATCCCAAGTGAGTAATATTTCACTTAACTTCTGATGCCTTCCTGAATGCAGAGCAGTACCCCATGTACATTTTAAGTATTGTAGAAAAGTACGGCTGCAAATTGTAATTCTAGTGACTGAAAGTGCATGTAAACAAAGAGTGATTTGTTGAATTGTTTCCAAAGTCTAATTTAAATACATATATCCAGTTCATATCCTAAAAATTATACATTTCCATTGGTTGCATTTCATAATATTTCTGTGTTTTCTGTCATCCATATTTTCCAAAATATTAATGAAGAAAAATTTCAAAATATAATGCTTATACTGTTTTAACTGCAGCACTATTTCCAGTAGTGTACTGGTGTAGATGATCACCTTGTATTTAAAACACGTACTTTTTCTTTAATTAGGAAATTAATATACAGCTTGAGAAGATGAAGCAAAAACAAGAATGTGAAATGAAGAAAAAGATAGCTGAAGAGAAGCACAAGGAATGGGTCCAAAAAAAAAGGGAAGAGGTAATTACTGCTTTGGCTGCAAATATTCTACTGCATACTGTGCTAAAAGAAACACTTAGACTGTTTGGACAACTATGGGTTTAGTTTGCTCAATGAATGGCTGTTTTAATTGAAAATTATAAAACTACAGCAACACAGTTAAACATTTTTTTCCAAGACTGATTTCTTGGTTTTTTTGCATAAAGTATAAAGGGATTTGTTTTCTGACTAGTCAGACAACTGACAATTGGCCTGCATCTTGTGCAGTAGCCTTCTGCTAATTATAGCAGGGATTCTGGTCTCCAGTGTACCCTGATGTTTCTGACTTCTTAAGTTCAATGCTCAAGCATCTTGGGTAAAGTGTACATATTAACTGTCTGCTATGTCTTGTACACCAAGTAGAGCCAGAGGGAGGATTTAGTTAAGTACCATTGTGGACAGGCAAATAGTATGGTAGAGTTTAGAGGGATAATTGAGGCATGAGGCCAGATTCAGGAAATTCTTAGTAGACCACAGTTAGCAACTGGGAATTCCTTCATCCAAAAAGTTATTTTTGAGTGGGACCAGAAAAATATTTAAGCTCCTTATAGGAATGCCTAAGTCCAGGGTCAGAAGCAGACAGAATCCTGACCTTGATAGGGCACTGTACAGCTCCATGTAACACAAAGCGAATGTGTACTGAATGACAAAAATGGAAATGTTTAGGAGGCTTGGGCTTGTTCAGCCGCTGATAGATGTGGGCACATGTATTCATTGTCTTATGGTCTATAACAATACCAGCTGCTTACTGCTCTGTACAGAATCACAGAATATTCATGGTTGGCAAGGACCTCCTAGATCACAGACTCCAACCATACCCATAAGAAGAAAACAGCTAAATACCCTGATCAAACATGACTTCAAAACCACAAAATAACCCCCTACCTGCCTGCCACTAGAGCATGTCCTGAAGCACCAGGTCTACCCATTTCTTAAATACCTCCAGGGATGGTGACTTAACCACCTCCTTGGGAAGGCTGTTCCAGTGCCTCACCACTCTTTCTGTAAAGAATTTCTTCCTAATATCTAATCTAAACCTCCCCTGCCTCAAATTCAGACCATTTCCTCTTGTTCTGTCAGTAGTAACTAAGGAGAAGAGGCCCTCTCAGGTAGTTGTAGAGGGCAATGAGGTCCCTCCTCAGCCTCCTCCTGTCCAAACTAAATATACCCAGCTCCCTCAGCCTCTCCTTATACAACTTGTTCTCTAAACCCCTCACGAGTTTGGTAGCTCTTCTCTGGACACGTTCCAACACCTCAATGTCTTTCCTATAATGAGGGGCCCAGAACTGAACACAATATTCAAGATGAGGCCTCAAAAGTGCCGAGTGCAAGGGCACCATAACTTCCCTTCTCCTGCTGACCATACTATTCCTGATACAAGCCAGGATCCTGCTGGCCTTCTTGGCCACCTGGGCACACTGCTGACTCATATTAAGCTGGCTGTCCACCAGCACTCCCAGGTCCTCTTCTGCCAGGCAGCTTTCCAGCCACTCATTCCCAAGCTTGTAGTGTTGTTGTGACTGAAATGCAGGACCCGGAATTTGGCCTTGGTGTACCTCATACAATTGGCCTCAGTCCATCGATCCAACCTGTCCAGGTCCCTCTGTAGAGCCTTCCTGCCCTTGAGCAGATCAACACTCCACACAATTTGGTGTCATCTGCAAACTGACTGAGGGTGCTCTCAATCCCCATGTCCAGGTCATCAACAAAAATTCGAAACAAGACCAGCCCCAAAACTGAGCCCTGAGGGACACCACTGGTGACTGGCAGCCAGCTCGATTTCACCCCATTAATCACAACTCTCTGGGAATGACCATCCAGACACTTTTTAACCCAGCAAAGAGTCCATTTGTCTATACCATAAGGTATATGTACAGCTTTGAATAAAAGCAGATGAAAATTGATTAAAAATATTACAATGTTGCTAGCTGGGCTAGGTATCCAGACCTTATTAATTTGTCTTCAGCATTTCAGAACTCCTTCCTCGTGTTTAGCCTAGAACCACTGGAAGAACCTGCATTTGGCTCTAACCTACTCTTAGTCTCAGTGCTGACTGGTGATTGACATAAAGCCACCCCAAAACCAATCCCGCTCTAAGCATTTATTATGATGTAGAAAGGGTACTCCCATATCAAAGGAGAGAGCAAAAGGTGGAAGATTTATTATTCAGCACAAACTACCATTTTCTTCTTCTAAAATGCAAATTAATTTAAGTGTCTGTAACTATTCATTGGCATGAAGGAGTTTGGGCTGTCTGTTAAAATTGTTCCCAGTAAAAGCAGTGAAAGTTCTCATTCTTCCTCCTTCTCCCTGACCCCCCACCTTCAACTTCTGTAAACTTCTACCTGTTTATGTTTCCAAAGATCTTTGTTTTTGTGGATTTACTGATTAGCTGCTGCTTTTGTCAATGGGAATAGGAGGTCTTACAGTAATCATATCAGCTCAGCGGAGAGGGGAAAAAGCATTTTTGTGTCTGGACTTTGTCATATTATATTTTGGAAGGATAAGGTCATCCCTAGGCCATGTCCCAAGCTTTTACCAAAAGTAATCTGATTTTTATTTAAATCGGATGATTCATTGGCTAGTCTTTCCTGTAAACCACATTCAAAGCAAGAGCAAACTGAACTTAAAAGCTTAGCTGCCTTTAGGATAGTAACATTTGTGCTGCATAGAGCTTACCATTCAAGATTTTGCAACATCTGTGAATTTGGGCACAGGCTGAAGGATAAATATATCAGTTCAGTGACTAAGAATTTAAAATTGCATGAAGATTTCACATAAAGTTTAAGGTTAGATTCATAAGCACTGACAGTTGCTCTGGTTTTCTTAGGGAGCCTGTATACATCTCATATTTGGGAATATGCCAAAAAAAAAAGGGGGTAGGGGGGGAAGATAGGTGAGGTCATAGATGTTTGGAGTAGATCACTTGTTCATACTTTCATTTTTAGTGTTTCCTTTGTTGACCACCACTATTCAGAATTTGTCCAGTATAGTTCAATTCCAAGTTCCTTCACCGTGTGACCAGGCACTGGTTATAATGCCTGATAACTTACTTGTGGAAATTTCTGAAGATGCTAATTAAAAAATTCCTTTCTGTTTTGGAAAATATGTAAGCTGCTGTCTGAAGCTGCTGACCTTTGTCTTTCCAGACCCCCCTTCTTTCTTATTCTGTGTCCTCTTACTGATATTTCTCTAAAGAACTGAGGATGGCTTTTACTGTGGAGTTTTTTGTAGTCTTGTGTGAGCTTATTGTAGTCTCTCTGTGTTCTATGTTAGCAACAGATTGTTCGGCAGCTTGAGCATGACTTTTCAAGTTTAAAAGTCATGCTTGCTCATATTCTCTTTCTTTCATCCAATGAATTGTTAATTATTTTGTGAGGAGTGGTACTGCTTCAACAGTAGGGCTGGAGAGCTCTGTCATCTTAGTCTTGAGCCTGGTAGACGGAGTCTTCTCCCCACAGTAGGACATATTAGTTTGAATCCCCTCAGGCAACAAGGTTATGAAACCTGGATCTTCCCTGTCCTAGGTTAGTGTTCTAACAGCTGAACTATTGTTCTAAGCTGTGGTTGCTGGTACATTTTATAGAGAGCCTGATGTGCTATGGTTTTTTATGGTTTTTGCTGACAGTTTAGACTTGAGAGAGATGTTGAGATGTTCACCTTTTTCAAGGATGAACCCTTTCAAGAAATGTATTTATGAAGGAAGCTTAAATACCTTCCAACCCTGAGAACCAACTGCATTTAAGAATCTAAATTTTCTATTTAGGTGCTCAAGTCTGTCTTTACATATCTAAACTTTTTTTCTTTTTTTTTGTAACTGGGCTTAATTTCTTAAAGAATTATTTCCTGCATATTGTGGGGGCTTCGATGTCTAGACATAGAGTACTTTACATGACAGGGTTTTGCTGGATTTTTTTGTAAGCACAGTATTGATGTGTCTTTACACAAACTTTTCTGTGAGGTTGTGTGACCAGTGCCATGGGTATAATTTTATGCTGTACCTCAATCTAATTGTGTCCAGAGTTACCTTTAGATTTCTGTAAGTAGAATAAACTAATTTCTCATGGTTCATGTGAGAATGAGTTTTAGATAGACTTGTGGAGAAGGAATTTAGGGTGGCAGCTGATTAAAATATGAGTGCTCATGTATTTCTGCAGCATTTGTGGAGTCTACATTCTTCTGAAGGCCTTGAGAGTGTTCAGGGACCAAGTACACTAAGACTTTCTGCTTTGTTGTATATATTGAGTACCCACATGAAACACAGTTTGGGAGAAAGATCCATGGGTGTAACCATCTGACAGTTCTGTTACCAGATTGCAGTGGGGTCTGCACTGACTCTGTTAACTTGAGCAGTAAATGCTTGTAAACATGCCTGTCAGTAGATGACTGCAGCCCAGTGTTGTTTCACTGGCCACCTTTCTACCCTCTTGTTCTCTTCACATGCCAGTTCTAGAGAGTTGAAAGAAATATTTCTGTGCGCTAGGCTTGGTGACTGAACTGTGTAATAGCGCTAAATTGAAAAGATAATAACTATTGGCCAAACATCTCAGATTTTTGAGGCTGTTAAACGTGATTGACATTTAGGATTATTAGGAGGATACATGAGGAAATTTGGATGTATATTCTGATGTTGGCAGTGTGGACTTTTCTTCTATTTTGACATCAGTCAGCATAAAATGATGCTAGAATATGGTAGCTAAGATGTCAGAGCAAACAAATGTGAAATAGAATCAGCAATGATCTATGAAAAAAAAAAAAGTATTGTCACATTCTGCAAACCAGAAGATGGGAAAGGATTGCAGTGGGAAGTATCTTAGAAATATAAACCACGACATTAATTTTTGAAAATATTTCTCTTCTGTGACACTCTAGTTAGAAAATGCAGAGCAGAAAGTATTTCTGCACTTTACCCTTTCCACCCTCTCTTTTAATTATTAATATGAAAATACAGAAATATATATTTTATTAATTATATTCCAGTTGGATATGGTGTCTCTGTTTCAATGGCAATTGAGCTTTTTTTCTGGCTAGGAAATTATTCCTACCTTCCATCAGGAAGAAAGTGGGATGCTCCTTCAGATTTTAAATGCCTTTTATAATTCTCCACACATACATAGGTCTGATTTTTCTTTAAAAATTAGTAATTCTGCTGATGAGACATTGGTTCAGTACTAACTCAGTGAGACATATGCTGCCTACTGAGTCACCATTACTGCTTTGTGGGATGGCTGCATTTGGTTTGGGTGGGGGATTTCCAAGTACTGACCTAGCCCAGGCTTCATTAGGTTCTGAGGCTTGATAGGATCACAGCCCAGAGCAGTGAACCCGCAGGGCAGATTTGTATCCTTTCTCCTTAATAATGTGCTTGGGTGGGGTGATGGGAGAACAAGCCTTTCTTGCAATGAGTAATTGGAAGTTTTACAATCAATACCTTAATTTATGTAATACCTGTAATCATATTTTAAAGTGCATGTAAATTTACTAGTGGTTTAGTGAATAGATGGTGTCTGTTTTGAAGACAAGATCAAAGAGAATTTTAAAAACCCAATCTGACAACACCAAGCATAAACAGATTATATAATTTCCCTCCCCCCAACATATGCGTGGAAGGAGGATTGAAGAACATGTACGTTAATATGCACATTCCTACCATTTTTGATAGTCTTCTATAAGGGGAAGTAATGAGGATGAGGGGAAGCTGGGAAGGCCAGGGTGACAGGAGCTTGACATGAAGCAGGTTATTAAAGCAGCTGGGAATGTGGTGTTCATGAACGAAAAGCTGTTTTGTGTGCAAGAGGGACTGTTTCTGATTTGTCTGCAGAATAAATTCTAGGCAACTGCCAAGTCTGCAGTTCTGCGGGGAGTCTCCCCATCTTAAGGATATCTCACTGGAAGTAAAACTTAGCAATAGTAGGACTTTCATGGTAGTGTGCACAGCATATCAGTGTTTACATAGGACGTAATTTAACTGTGGGTCAGCCTGGATAGTAACTAAACTCAGATGAAGTATTGTGATTAAAGATAGATAATATAAGTTTTTCTGCCTTTTAATTACAGTCTTTTTTAGTCTGTTTTCTGCTTATAATTGTTGTCCATTATGGAACAATTCCCTTAGGTATGGAAGGGGCCCATTTTAAAAAAAATTTCTTCTATATTTTTGTACTTTTTTTTATATGATAAGACCATTTGCTAAAGACTGTAGCTTTGAAAGATGCTTAGTTTTGTAACTTGCTTTCATGTACAATGGAGGTAAGCCAAGAAACAACAGACAGTTTGAAATCTTTTAAGCCTTCGCCAATGGTTTTAACTCATTTTTTTTAGCATTTGTCTCTCATCTACATTAATGCTTTTTATGTGTCCCAGAGTATCATTGTCTCAAAACAGGAGTTGTTGACAGATGCATGTGGGGGAATATTTGGTAATGAAGGGCCAGAGAAACAGCTCTGAATAAAAGAAAATAAAATTAATTTTAGATGAAGGAGGAAAAGCTTAGACAATTTGTTACTGTTTTTTGATGCAGATGATACTTAGGATCTGCATAACTTGCCAAAAATAGATTATTTTTCCTTTTTAATGTATTTAGGCCTGGAAGGGTTTGTTTCATGTTAAGAAAGATCTTGTTTCCATTCTGCACTACTACAAAAATGTTTCATAATCTCAACTGTTTAGGTTTTTTTCAGAATAAAATTATTTTTTTCATTGGTCTTAGTTGTCAATAATAATTTTATCACATGTACAGGCCTTACAGTGTTGTGAAATCATACGAGTAAGACTTGCATTATTTTGTTATCTGTGGAGTTTTACGTTTCAGGAGATGCATTGAAACTGGTGTGTATTCACATATGACCATTTTTCCTACACTGCAGAACAGACTCAGATGAGGTTCACTAGAATATATTAGAAGTGAAATAAAAATTAAAAAATAAACAAGGAGATGGTAGAGTTAATAGAGAATTGTTTTGTGCAGTTGTGTGCAGTGCACACACAAATAACTCTTTGTCATCAGATAACAATATTTTACAAGAATCTACCAGAACAGTGGTACTGAAAGTATCATCGTTGTTTAAGTGAAGCAGCATCCACCTTGGAGATTATGGTAAATACAATTAATGAGGCATAGTTTGAAAATGGGGGTAAACCCCCCCCCCCCCCCCCAGTTAATGCATAATTTACCTGCCGATGTTAAAACTGTAGTAATGCTTCTAGTGTTGTCAAACACAGAGCAGGGCACATTGACTCAAGCAGTTCTATAAACTGACTGCTTCTGATAAGAAGTTTGCAGTTTAGCATTATGACATGCTCAGAAGACAGGAATGCCAAGAGTAAACTCTGATTATGCTTAGAATGATTGTCTTTTATCAAGACAATTTCATGTACTGTGGATAAGGATTCAAGCATGAAAGCATTCATTATCCAATACTGTCTCTCAAACAAAAATGGCAAATTTTTTAACCTGAAAGCAATGCATTTTCTCTTTATTGTCGCTCTTTTTGTGCCTCATCATCTCATAAAATAAATGGCAGAAATGAGTAATTGTTTTGCAGGACAAAATAAGCTGAAGTTTTTATTTTGTATGGTATTATTCTTTTAGATTACTGGTAAGTTTTGGTATGGGGGACAAGGATTGAATTGGCAGATACCATGTTTAGGCCAGAGAATTGTGCTGGTCTCCAGCTCCAGTCTTAGTGCTTTTGCTTCATTTTACACAGTTGGATTTTCCAGAGTGCAATAAATCTGAAAAAAAGCAGGAGAGTGGCCCATGGGGGAAGCAGGGTGAAGCTCTAGCTTTCTGTCTGCTTGTTCTTATAAGAAGTGAAATGGGAAGGGAAGTATCTTTCTGCTCTACTTTTAAGTGTTGTCCCTCTTTTTTTTCCATTTAGTTATTATACTTTGCAGTTGTAGATCTAGGCATTTGACATCCATACTGCCAACTGTAATAAATCCAAATCAGCGTAAGTTCCTGCTATACTGCACATCTCCTTTGTTCAGGAGGAGTATGCAGGGGAGCATATAAGAAAAAAAATTCTTAAAAGAAAAACAACATTTTTATTCAACAATGCCTTTTTTTATAAAGTGGAAACTGATCACAAGTCTTCTGCTTCTCCTCCAGGTCATGTGCACAGTTTGTCTGGTAAAGATTTTTGCCTTTATGGGTGTGTGCAGGTTCTTCAGAGTTAAGCAAGCTAAGCAGAAGTAGTATTGAATCAGTAGAAACCCAGGTGTTTCATAAAGGTTACAGGGAAGTGAGAGGTATTTTTAGTCTTCAAAGGGAAATTCTTCCCTCTCCAGAACAAGAAAAGGACACTGATATGTGCTTGTTGGCTTAGAGAATGTCCCCTAAAACTTTTTTTATGTGCTGTTAACATAAACACTAAAAAGATGTAGAAGTGACACCTCTCTGTGTTGCATCTTCCAAATCCCATGGGCAGCAATTTCACTTCACACTCAGTTACCACTTTTTGTCAACACTGGAATGTGTTTTCTTATTTTCCCTTTCATTGTTTGAAGAGGAGATACAATTTATAGAAGTCCACATGTGAATCAACTAAAGAATATAAAAAATGTAGAGAATACCACAAAATATGAACTGGATTCTCATGTGAACTTACTTTCATATCTATTTATGCTTAAGTGAGCTGAACAGTCTGCATATCTCAAGACTCTTAGAAAAAGGGGACAGTTAGCTTGACTTGCATTTAAAACTGTAGCTTGCTCTAGATTCACTGAAAAGTAAAACATAGAACACCACTGTAAAGAATTGCAATGCATATTTATTTTCTAGAAGTATTGAGAAGTGTCTGAAGTGTTTTTAAAAAGTTGGAATAAATAAAACAAAGTCCTGAAAGTAAATTTTTAATCATGTTTTGTGACAAGTTTATGTATTTAGGACTATTTTATCTGGAACCTAGTGATGAATAGGTTCTGTCTTCAAAGAGCACACAAGGTTATGATAATTTTATTTGTAATTATATAATAAAATTATCTGTATTCCTCAAAAAAATTGTCCATTAAAATATACTGAAAATTTTCTCTGTTTCTTTGATCTGTTTCATGTAGGAAAGAAGGGAAAGGGAGCGAAAGCTGAGCAAAGAAATGGCAGAAAAAGCCACAAGGGAACTAGAAAAAATGCAGTTACAAGAAAAGGCTGAAGTAAAGTATAAAGAATGGTTAAAGAAGAAGAGAGCTGAAGAGGCAGAAAAGAAGAAGAAAGAGAAGGTATTCATCTACTAATCATTTATTTGGATGGGTTTACCTAATTTGTATCTTCATATTAATTTAATTGGTTGATTAAATTGTTTAGAATTTATGAAATGGCAGTGTTGCACAGCAAAAAACCTTTCAAAAGCTGTAATATTCGTGCATCGAAGATATTGAGGTATGATCAGCAAAGCAAGATGCATAATAGTGCATTTCTGTTACTGGTCTTTTCAAACCCACTCAATTGTGATATGGTAAGGGAACGAGAAATGCAAACCACACAGAGTACATTTATTGCCAGTCCTTTGCAGGGGACCCAGACAGAAACAAGGCAGCATTCTGGGCATTTTTCTTCCAGCACCATTATCATTATGTTCTCATTATACTATCACCTACTTCTTGTTAAAAGCATTTTTCTTCATATCTATCTGTACCAAGCTGATGCTAGGAGTTCCAATTTTAACATTATTTCGTGTTAATTAATAGCCTATGTATTTTTTTAGTGACCTTCAGAAGACCTCTTAACTTGTTCTGAGTTTTCTAAAGAAGGGGCTTTGAGGTCCTTCAGTTCACTGGAACAAATGCTCTGACAAGACTACACTTGCAGGAATAATCCAGAATTCCTCTGAAATATCATATATTGGTAATGATTATGCCTGAAAACTATGAAAAATGTGACCAGATGTCTTATCTGTGAAGTTGATTTGTTGTATTTTAACCTAATTAACATTACAGGATAATTTTTCATTAGAATATGTAATATTCTTGGAGTACTACACTACTCTTGTAGCTAAGTGTGGGGAAGGATTGTGGTAAGAAGAATTTATCTATATTCCCCCTGTAATTACAGCAATTCTTAAAGTGCAGAACACATTTAGAAGTATTTCACAAGTACATATAATAATTTTTTTATTAACTTTAAAATACTGTAAGCTGTGTAAGATGAATTTGCAGGCTTTAATGACCTTAATTTTGCAATCATCCGCAATTTCCCGTGTAATTAAAACACACTTAAATAGTCTGTATTTTATAGAATCATAGAATGGTAGGAGTTGGAAGGGACCTCTGGAGGTCATTGAGTCCAACCCTTCTGGTAGAGCAAACTGATTCTGTGTCTCTGCTGAGCATCTAAAAAGCACATCACAAGGACTTTGAAATCCAAGAAAATGAAACTAATCAGACGTATATTATTTTAGTCATGTTTTATGTATGTATGTTCTTAAAAGCCATGTTCATAGTATCAATTAAACATAGTTTAAATCCAAATGCCATGCTTATACATACTGGTTTTACTATTAGTACTGATTAATCATGGAATCATAGAATGGTCTGGGCCGGAACGGGGCTCTAGAGGTCATCCAGTCCAACCCCCCTGCTGAGAGCAGGGACATCCTCAACTGAATCAGGTTACTCAGAGCCTCGTCAAGACTCACCTTGAATATCTTTGGGGATGGGGCCTCAACCACCTCCCTGGGCAACCTGTTCCAGTGTTCCACCACCCTCATGGTAAAGCACTTTTTTCTAAAATCCAATCTAAATCTACTCTTCTCTAGTTTAAAACCATCGCCCTTGTCCTTTCACTACAGGCCTTTCTAAACAGTGCCTTTCCTGCCTTCTTGTAGGCCCCCTTTTGGTACTGGAAGGTCACTATAAGGTTTCCCAGGAGCTTTCTCTTCTCCAGGCTGAACAACCCCAGCTCTCTCAGCCTGGCTTTGTAGGAGAGGCGTTCCAGCCCTCTGATCATTTCTGTGACCCTCTGCTGGACCTGCTCCATCAGGTCCGTGTCCCGCCTGTGCTGAGGGCTCCAGAACTGGATGCAGTATTCCAGGTGAGGTCTCACCAGAGCAGAGCAAAGTGTCAGAATCACCTCTCTCAATTTGCTGGCCACTCTTCTTTTGACACAGCCTAGAATGTGACTGGCCTTCTGGACTGCCAGCATGCACTGTCTGTTCGTGTCCAGCTTCTTGTCCACTGGCACCCCCAAGTCCTTTTCTGCAGGGCTGCTTTCTATCACCTCATCCCCCAGTCTCTGTTGATAGTGAGGATTGTTCTGGCCCAGGTGTAGGACCCTATGGTTTCCCGAGTCTGCTTCAGGCTTGGAGACAACCCAGTCATGGCTGATACAAGGCTGTAGAAATGTGGGATAATTGAGAACAGGGGATGGCTGTCCCAGATGCAATCGCCTCTTTAGGCTAACTGCAGCATGGTAGGTGCTGGTCATCTGCCCATAATGTTCAGAATATATTCTAAATGCAGTCTTCTAAAAAGGCTTCTGAGAGTTTTTTTCTTGGAGGAACACTGGATTAATGTGGAGGTTGATTTTTTTTTTTATAGACTTAAATTAAAAAAAAATGCAGCTTTTCTATTGCCAGAAAATGTATTTGCATTTGAAAACATACTTGAAATAATTCATCAGTCTGGGAATCTAAAAAGATCTATTTACCATTTTCTGTATGTTGTATGGGGATTTGTAAGTATCTTAGATTATTTTATTTTTAGGAAAAAGAAAAAGAAAGGGAAGCTGAGCTACAGGAAAAGAAAGCAAGATCAGAGAAGATCTTTAAGGAATGGCTACATAATGCTAGAAGTAAACCACGCCCTGTTTTAAATGGTTATGGCTTCTCACATGGAAAGCCTACAGGTTTGTACTTCTACTGCACATAAGTTGTGACTTAGATTTGTGGTTCCTTCTCTCTAATCTTTCAATGTAAAATTAAACCTGTTTAAGATTTTCATCCAGTTTCTGATTTGGGCACATGGGAATGAATATCTCATATGGCAGAAATTAGAGAAGTGATTACTCTCAGACCATTTGTATGATTTTTGTAGCTCTTAACATTTTTGGGGAGGAAAAATTTTTCAAGAGATTAATGTGGCATACCAATTTATAATTGATTTTGATCTCATTTTCCTTATCAGGCATAGGAATCACTAGAGACCTGGTTCCTGTGAAGCAAATGAGTTAGGTTGGCATCCTTGTCATGTTAGTATTGGTGTTACAGTAGGTGTGTGCCAACTTATCACACCCGAATCCCCCTTAGAAAAGAGATTGGCTTTTAAGATGCAAAGATTAATAAGAAGCTGACAGAAGTCCTGCCTGAAAAAAGGAGACATGGGAATCAACCTGTGTTCTGAGCTAAGGTTTTCTTTCCATTTAGCTTTGCACCTGCGTTGCACCTTGGCTTCTGTAATCCTGATCCTTTTTAGTTTTCAAGGGAAGTGTTAAAGAGAATGCTGTTGATACTGTGGTATTTTGTGAGTCTCACTTTATTTTTGTCCCTTTTGTCATATCACATGGTACAAAACCAGAAGAGCAGTAAGAAATAGTATTGCAACACTTGACTGTTTAATTATTTTTTTCTTTAAAAATACATACTTTGTCCTTAGTTTCGCATAGAATTGACTGATAGGGCAACATGTTCCTTCTGTTGTATTTTAAGCTTACTGATATTTCTTTACAGGCCCTAGCTTATTAATTGCAGATTATTAATGTATATGTGGATAATTAGTGTATTTTTCTCCTCACTAAAATGAATAACAGTTAAGCAAAGACAGAAAAATATGTGAGCTTGCATATGTGGTGACAGGATGTTTTATTTATAAATTCTTTGAAATAATGCAAAGTAGTCAATTCTTAGACATACACAGCTTTTAAGACTACAAAGGACTGAACATTTTGAATGTTACACAGCATTTGACCTGTCTATTTTTTTAAATAGAGATGGAGGCCAGTCACTGGTAAAAAAAAAAAAAATAAAAAATTGGAAGATGTATTACTTTGAATCTTTTAAACTGTGTTGTACCTATGCTGTCTTCCTCTGTAGTCCCTGTTGTGTCTTTGTTAGTCTAGATGATTACTACTTGCATTGTAAATATTCTTTTTTTTAGTCATGTGTATTTTCTAAATGTTTTAGGGTGTGCTGATGGAAATTCATATCCAGCTCCAGGATATTGTAACCCCATTCCTTGGAAACCTGTACTTGTGCCTCCTCCAAAGGAAGACAGTGTTCTTACCATAAAGAAGATTAAGAGACCTGTATCTTGTCAATCACATGTGTCTTTGCCTATGGTAATTTATAAGCCCAAGAACAACCCTTGTGTTGGATCTTTGTGCAGAAAGCAGTTATAGTACAGAAAACAAACCAGTTCTTTCCATCTTGAGTGAACTGGGCCATAAATATGAAGCTATATATTGTTTATGTAGTTACATGTTCAAAACAGACTGCTTTTTTATTTTGAATGTTTTGTGAACAGGTTTTGTATTTACAGCAAACTGACAAATCAGCTTTTTCTATATGGTTCTTTTGATATGTTGCATTTTAATAAAAAGAGAAAAAGAAATTTAGCCAATTGTAATGGGTCTGTACCTCAATACCAATAAAATGCACGGGATTGCTTCTTCCTTTCCTCTTTGTTGTTGGAGGAGTGATTTTGTGTGTGTGATTATTCTTTTGGGCAACAATATTACTGGGTTATTTTAAAGTTACTAATTATAACAGATTTAAAAATAATTCTTTGCTTATTGCAGAAGGAATTCAAGGTCTGCATGCACTTGCAGGGCTATGATGTCATTGGGATCACAGAGTTGTAGATAGCTTACATCACTGGAGTGTGGCAGTGGATGGATGCAGGCCTTTTTGAAAGCATACACGCTGGATGGCAAGGCAGGGAGAGAGCAGGTTGAATACATGAAGTTTTGCCCAAGGACTAATGATTAGCCATCGGAGACCTAATGAGTTAAGATTAAAAAGGGATACTTAGAGTAGTTCGTGTTAATAGATTGTTTGCTTTGTGTTTGTCAGTAACGTATGATATGAATTAGTGTGAAGTCTCACATATTTAGACTTTCACAAAGAACTTCACATTCACCATTTGTTAGAGCAGTGCAAAGATTATGAGGTTGAGTTTAATTTTTCATTTTACACTGTGAAGTCACAAACGTAGAACTATTTCTTCATCAGAACAAAAAGAAAGATTACTTTAAAGAGCAATGTATGAATCTTCTTAAAGAAAATTCTATCATTTCGTTATAAGAGCGGCTAAAAAATAACTAAAACTGGGACTGCTACTACAGGTTTAAATACAAGTGAAGGCCCATTTTAATACTCGAAGGTGCATCATTTAAGCTGACAAAAATAGACAAAAGCTAGTACTGGTATACAAGTATATTCATCACTTTATTACATACCATGGGTGCACAGGCTGATCTGATGCATTTCACTTCTACTGTCTCGAAGACATGTAGGTTCCACAGTGTCTGTGATGGGTCTGTTCCTGCTGCTTCTGTAACAGTGTCTAAATCAAGTGCCAAACATTTATGAAAATGTAATATACAACACAGGTTATCGTTCTATTAGTTAATGAATGTCTGTTAAGAGTACCTGACTATAGACTACCCAGCCTAATACTTGACATAGGGCATTCGGAGAAAAACCTGTTAATTTTTAATGCTTTATTTATTTAACAGTTTATTTTCTTATTTATTCTAATAGGAAAAAAAAAACCAACCACAGAGACCTAACACAGCTCTCATGAAAGACTATAAAAACTCCTAGGAAGACCCCTGTCATGACTTACTAGAATGTTCTCTTAATGCTGTTTATAGATTATTTTCATATTTTAAAGTACATAATGCTTTTGGTTCACTTCAGGTTTAGGGTTTTTTTTATAGGACAGAAAATAATGGATTGTGCACAATTCTTTTCTGTGTGTTTATTTTATATTAATATTGCTGTGCACACTTAGGAGAAGTCTGGATTCCATAAAATACACAGAGTATCAAACTGTGTTTTCTAAGTAGACGAACATGGGCTTCACAGTAAAGGTCTGCACGTTATCTTCAGGATGTAGAACTTTGTGCCCAGCTTTTTCTAGAAGGACCTTCGCCATGGATTGGTATGTAACTAGTGGATTAATGGATTAGTTGTTAATCTCTCCATCTGACCTTGCCATCTGGACATGTCTTATGAGAGTCAGAAGTTTGACAACTGTGTAAGCTACCAGAAGCTCATTAGTGTTTAGATGAAGGGGCAGCATTTTGGTGTAATGTAAATGATTAATTTTGGGTTAGAGAGGTTTCTTGGGACTCTGATGTAGTTGAAAAGCCATATGCTATCATGTTAGTATTTTCTGTAATAGTTTTTCTGAAGTAACATCTGGCCACCAGTAAGGTGTGTTGATGTAATTACCTGACTGCATTTATGACTTGGTATTTGTTTTAGCATTTATTTGCTTGTAGTGACAGAAAATGGCCTATCATACGAAGATAGGTATTGACAGCATTTATATTAACAGAGTATGAGAGAATCTATGACTTGATTCTGCTGTAACACGTATGTTGACAAGATTTCTGTTGGCTTTAACAGTGACAAATGGCAGTTTAACTGGGGTTCATATGCTAACCCAGATAGAGTTGTCCTTCAGGATTGCGTGTCTGCACCCATGGTGAAGGGCTAAATAAATCTTAAATGTATAATTGGTTCAGGAATGGGAATACAGCATTATATGACATCTAGTAGTTTTCTTTCAGTTGCTTTGGCCAGAATAATTGAGCTGAGTACTTAGTGGAATTCTGGAGTAGAGATTTTAGAAATACTAATAAATATCTAAAGCCTTTCCTACGGCACTTCCCCCCGCCCTGACCCCTCCCCCAACGCCCCTGACTTACCTCTCCCACTTCTTCACCGCCCCCCGCACTCCCCTTCTTGGGCTTG
>JANIJG010015511.1:0-14092 GCA_024611175.1 Megaceryle torquata | reverse complement strand
TTCTTTGAGGGCTGGCAGAAGACAGGACCACTAAATCCTCACAGGTCTCCCCACCCTGAGGTTGGTCTGCCATGGTTCATTCAAGACTGTTCCAAGTTCACTGCCGTCATTCATCTGGAGGACAGGATGTGTGGGGTGGAAACACCAGCAGCTCTTGGTGTCAGCTGCTCCTCTTCCCAGCCAGCGTTCAGGAGATGCCCCTGGGTCTGAAGCGACTGGTAGGACTGTCAGAAAGCCCAGCTTTTGTATCCAAGATAACACCTTGCTAGGGAACAAAGGGGCCAAAGCTTGAGTGAGATTTTGTACCTCCTTGTGCAGAGAAGGGATGCCACCAGGTTGGGCAGTATGACAGATTCCTGTTGCTTCTGCTTATGTCTTGGAGAAGGGTTTCGGCTCAAGGTCCGGATCAGTCTGTCTCTTATAGTCAGTACTGCAGTTGCCTCCAGTTTTGTTACTGTTGCTTAATGACAAAGTTCAAATTCTGTTTGTGTATATAAGTGATTGTTATGGCCACAGACGTGCCATCACAGCTTTAAGTGTAGGCACTGTGATTTTGCCAAGCAAAGTACTCAAAAGATCTCTGATTTTCAGTTAATGAAGTTTCTTATAAACCCAGATCTCCTCCCTTTGTTCTTTAGGTGCTGTTTACTACATGCACAGACACACAGCCCTAATCTCTCTCTAGTGAGAGCAGAAGGCTGCTTGTACCAGTGTTGGACAAAAACTTCCAGAGCTTTGCTCAGTGCATATAACTGTCCTGCCTTAGACTTCTTGCAGGTGGCAGCACCAGCTGTGGAGGGGATAGCCTGAGTATGAGTTTATCAAGCGGGTAAATCTGTGTTTATTGTTAGCAAAGGAGGGAATTTTTTTTCTAGATGGTGTGAAGAAATGGTCAGTTGTTACTAGGCAGGTTGCAGGAGCCTTTTGGTGCTGTGAAAGGGTAGACAAAAGGCATGGAAAGAGCAGAGAGGAGCATCTGAGAGGTATTATCTAATAAGTGACATAAGAAAAACCATGAAGCCTTACAGAGCAGATTTGTTAGGATTTGAGATGAAAATCCCTGTTTCTTGCTGAGATTATCCCCAGCATATGGCAGGGAATGAAACAGAGATGTAGAATTACCTGCTAATGATCTGGACATATCTTGAAAACAGATGTTTGTAGTCCTGTATAGCTGTACACTGTTTAATTTGGCTGAAATCTGGATTACTCAACAACAGGTGTGGTGTGGTATCCAAATGCATAGTACCTTCATTTCCCACCAATCTCACCCAGTACAGATCACTTCTTTCATAGGTATACCGCTGGAGTATTTTTATATGAGATTGGAATTGACAGTTCAGGAAATCACAATCAATGTGGTGACAGCAAACAGCATTAGCCAAGAGCCAGAGAGGTGGTGAGGAGAGCTGTGGACATCTCTTCAGGCAACCCAGTATGTCTCAGTTGCACCATGGCACTAACCCTGCTCCTGCTGCTTGAGGATGGGCAGTATTCATCTGTAGTCTCTTTATTGACTGATTTCTGTGGCTAGTGATGGTGGAGTTGAAGAGAAATTTGCTGGTGTGTTTAGGTGTGGCTGGCATGGCTTTTGGATGCAGAGGTGCATCATTAGTGATGTTCTTAGCTGATGCCTGGCTGATTCACGTGCCTGTGAGGCAGCATGTTGTCATGTGATGCTTTGGCCATATTGGAAACTTGAGGAGATTTGAGCAAGCCATATATGAATGGAGGACTTTATCCTTATGCCTACTTTAATACCAAACTATAATTGTGATATTTATGCAGGAAACATTAGAAAATTCAACACCATTCCAACAGGAAGAGTTTCTGTCAAGTTTTACCAAGTCTTTGTTAAAGGCTATTTAGTTAGTCCTTATTAAAACTTTTAGGTTTTGTCAGCTTGAGCACCCACCCATAAGCCATGGATGTTGAATTCCATGTGCCTGTTTACAGGTTACAGGATGGATGAAGTGAGTATTGTGCTGGAGAGAAGAGAGGAGGAAAACTGTCTACTCTCACTTCCCCTGACAGCTCCTGCTTCCCTCATGATCTCCTCCCTGGGGCTGTCAGCTGGAGTGGTCACCAGTGTGATCCGCCATGTGTGCATGTCATTAGAAAAATGGGGCTTGAGTTATCTGTGGTCTACAGCTTGCAGGCCTGTGAGAAGGATGATCTCCTCTGAACCCCTGCTGATCTCAGTGGGTGTTGTCTATGACTAGTTGGTCTCCATCTTACCTGCTCCGTCTGGTCTCCGTTGGTCTGACTGCTGCTCTGTTCTCTAGCATGCTTGCCACAGCTGCAGCATGTTAGATCTGCTTTCAGAAAAATGCATTAGCATCTCTGAATCCTTACCACTGACAGGATGCTCTAAAAACACAGCTCACTTCTATTCTAAGAAATACCCTATCAGAACCTCTTTTTCTATAGCTGCTTCTCTCTGGACTCAGTTCATTTTATACCTGCTTCATTCAGAGCCTGCTCCCTTTCCTCTTGATCCCATCAATACAAAACTGACTCCTAGAGAACTTCTGTCACTGCTGAGTTTGCTGGTGTCATTTCTATCATTGTCTTATCTCAGAACTAACTCAGCAAAAGGGGTAAGTCCCTGATTTCCTTTCTGATGCCTTAAACTACACTTCAGGTCCTCTGCATCTCACTTGGCTGTTTCCTAATCATGGAGATTGCCAAATTTATTTATACTTATCTTGTTTCCATGAAGTTTTCTTGGTAACAGTGTCTTCTACCACACATGCCCAGGGATAACCAAGACTCAACGCTGCTGCACAGGCAAATGCCTATTGCAAAATCTCCTTTGTTACATAGAGTCATTTAGGTTGAAAAATACCTTTTAAGATCACAGAGACCAACAGTTAACCCAACACTGCCAAGTTTCCCATCTGGTACATTTGGTGTGCTCTTCCCCTGACCTTGAGCTGTTGTTCATAAACACCCGACTCATTCCCTCCATTGTTTAAGGCACTGAAGTTCTAACCCAGGGATGTAGTTTCCCCTAGGTTCTCTCTGGGGTCTCTGCATTTACTTAAGCCTTATTTAAGCAGTCTGCTCTGGTAGTGCTTTTGTGCTTATATTTCTTTATGTTTGAAATAATGCTTCCTAAGGTCTCTTAATTAACTTATCTCAATTTGCATTATTGGAAGACATCCTCCTGGAGTTGGAAGCCTTATTGTTCACAGGGGAAAAAAGTTTGTTAGCTGTCAGTTCAGTTCATCTTTTTTCCATCCCTTCCTTCATGTTAAACTTCCTTTTGGACTTAATCTTTTACAGCAAAAGCAAGACCTTAACCTCAACCTTTCTTTGTAAGTTAGATTCTTTTGACCTGGCGTCATCTTTATTACAAAGCTTCGCACACTCCAGTACAATAATATTTTTCTTGTGGTGCAATGAACAGCACTGCAGACACTGTTCCAGATGGGGGTCGTTGTTTTTTTTTCCCCTCTAAATTAGCAACTGTCTTAATAGATGTTTTCTGTGGCTTGCAAACTATGTGGTATTGCTTGAACAAAACTGTAATTCCTTAGAGTGATTTCAAGTTCAACTTCTGCTGGGCTTCCAGAAACAATTTTTTTAAAATTTATTTGCACAGGCAAAACAAGTTTGCTAGCATACTGTGTTTGCATTTTCAAGCTGCATCTTTAGAATCAGATTGAAGCTATAAATATTCTCTGGTATATTTTTCTCACAGAACAGAATTTTCATGCAGGCTATTTATTAATGTGGGGAATAAGCTATGGCAAATGTGTCTTGAAATATTTCCTTGCATAAAGGCTGGAAAGCCCAGTTCTTTGCCACCAGAGATACTACACTCATAAGGCTTCGCCTCAGACTGGTCAATTTTCTGTCTTTTTAAAATAATCATTTGAGGATGCAGTTTTAATTTGGACAACTTGCATCAAAATCCAACAGAGTCATTTACTCACTTGCAACTTGGAGAGGAGAAAAGGACTTTCTTATACAAACCAGACATGCCGTGACTCCTCTGAGGTAGCTGCTTTAGCAAGACACAAGTCAACTCTTAGGAGAATTTCCTCGAGTTCTCCTTTGTCACAGACAAATGTGGAAAATGCAGTAAATTATAAGAAATCCACCAGGATGTACTACCAGCCTTAGGATCACAGGCACTGTCTCACAAATTAAAAACCCTATGGAGAAAAAAATAAATTGAGAAGCCTCAAAACCTCAGAATTTCTAAGAACAACTGGTAAAGTGATCAAGCGACTGTACTATGACCCCCTGCAATAGCAGGGAAGTTATGAAATACAAGAGAAGACCAAATGGAAAAGCTAAAAACAAGAAACTTTGGTTTCTGGGTTTGTGGGTTGGTTTGTTTGATTTTGTTTGGTTGTTTTGTTTTTGTTTTTGGTTTTTTTATTAAAAAAACCCTAAGCACCTTTGACAAAGTTATGTATATTCCTTATAATCCTGTGCAGTAACGTGACAGGCACATGGCCCATGTTTGGTTTGGTTTGGTTTTTTTTTTTCCACCATGCTTAACACCAAGGAAAGCTGCCCCTCAAAGAACCTGAAGGGTATGGGAACCCTGCACAGGGTAAGGATACAGTTCTCAGTACAGACAGTTTTGCTGAGTGGTAAGAATGTTTATATCAAACTGGCATACTGAAAACCCATGACTGATGGTGGTTGCAAGAAAAGTGAGAATTGGTCTTGTGCCACTGGTAGTCTGTACAATGCCTAGATGTAGCTACTTTGTGGTTTGTTGTGTGGTGGTGTTTGGTTTTTTTTTTTAATCCCCAGGCTTCAAATGTTTCTATTTATTAAAAATAATAAATAAGATTTATTATTTACAACAATTTTATACAAATGAGTGATTTTTGCTATATTGAGTTGCTACTTGGTAAACCACATAATGCTGAAACTTTTGGCTGTTGGAAAGCTCTTACTTTTCAAAGTATCAGTTTATAAATAGTTAGATTTAATTTATTTCAGAGAAATTCTAAGGTTTTGTGGGGTTTTTTTTGAGTGGTTATCTACCTAATATCATTTACAAGGTAAATAGCTAACTATTAAACTTAAACCTGTGGTGTTACTAAGTCTTTTAAGACTGTGGGATCTGTCTACTACTTTTGAGATGGAGAATTTGCAGTTTGGTTCCATATTTTTCTTTTATCTCAGTGTCCCTCCTTCCACATCTGTCCTGAGCCATCAGTACATTTGGGCATTCCCTCTGCTAGGCATGGTAATTTTTTTTTTTATACCAAAACCAGAAGGACTATTCCATTTTTTCCAATTTAATCAAGTAAAAGGCTCTGAAGCACGTTCAAGCCTTGCCTCCCAGCATTGCAACATCTGTGCTTTCGAGGACGGGCAGCTCTCTCCCAGTTGGTGATTCACATGCCGCATTTCGGTGAACAGCCTGGTACAGGGTAGCATGCTCCAGCCTGAGTGATGACAGCGAAAGGCACTGGGCAAGTCCTGATTCTGAGCAAGAATTGCTCTTTGTGTTTGTGTACTTGGAGTTGAGCACATTTTGTGTTGGAGTAGAGAAATGGCTCCTCCTTTTACGCTGGAGGCCTGTGAGATGCTGTTGGAGCTATTGTGTTTCAGGAGAGAAAGTGGGATTTCTGTGTAGCCAAAGTGCTAAAGCTGTGCCTGTGGGGTGAGAGGGATCCCTGCCAACTCCCCATGGGAACAGAGCCTCAATTTATTAGGTCTGTGTGGGTGGCTTGGTTCAGTTGAGCTCTCCTTTGAAGGTGTTGCAAGAAGAGTATGTGTCTTGGTCATTAGGAGTTTATCCATGTTGCATTATTAGATGAGATTTCTATTACTCTTTAGCTTTATCCTCCACCTGCATCCCACTGTGCATTAAGAAAAATCCTGCTTCTGTCACTTGAGAAGCAGCAGTTTTCCAGTGCTTCCCAAAATTCCTTCTGAAAAGAAATTGTTACATGTGACCCAGGTGCTTACGGAAAACAAAGTATCTCAGCACAGTGAGTTCTGGGAGAGACCCTCACACACATGAGCTGATCGTGGCAGTGAGGATAGTGTGGGGGGAAGAGAGATTTTTCCTTGGGTTAACTCCAGTAACAGCCAGACACTTTGTTTTTAATTACTGAGGGAGAGCCAAATGCCGGCTGGCCCTGTTTCCAGGCTGGACCTTTCCATTTCTCAAGTGGGAGTGGTGTTCATGAACCTCTAAAACCTCCAATATATTTTCTCCTCCTGTCCTTTGATTAAGGATTTGTTTGTGACACTTCAGTGGGTTGTGGCTTTAATGACAGCAGACCCTTGTGTCAACCAAGACAGAGCTTCTCACTGTTCATAGTTCCTGGCTTTGTCTCTGCTTCCTAGATGTGGTCCGATGTGGTTCTAATGACCTTGTAAGTTATAAGTAGGAAAAATTCTTAGTATAAAAATTAAGTGGATTTTTGTATTTCTCCAACTGTCCCCGACAGTGCTTCTCTGTGGACCAGACAGATGAACAACAGCAATGCTATGCAGATTTTTTCAGGTATTTCTTTTAATAGTTTGCCTGTAAAAAGTAGATGTGTAGGATGAAACAGAAGGTTCTTACTTGCTCCATAAACATTTTAAAAGTTCATTCTGGACATATTTTAAGATAACTTTTCAATGAAAAATAACTGACTGAACATACCATGGCAGTGTTTCCAGTGAACTGAATGGGGTATAAAGTTCACATTTACATTTCTTCTTATAGCTTAGAGGGTCTCATCTTAAAGGGGTTTTAATAGGTGCCAAATGTTCTCGATATCTGTCAAGGTCAATTATAGATGAGATTTATTATTTTGTTTCTTTTGCACAGAGCAGGAAACATGAAGCATCTTATTGGAATTCTTCCTAGAAGGTTTGAACTTAGCAGATGTATGAGGTTTTCATGTATCTTGGTAAAATGCAAAGTCTGAAGCTCAGCAAATTACTATGCTGGCTGTTAACAGAAGATTCCAGCTATGCTGGTTTGACAGGAAAAGATCTGAGATTGAAAGATTTCCAACCCTGGAGATCTCTTGGTAGGTAACTGATCCCAGGGAGCAGCTTGGCTGTTTGTCTGCCTGCCATCTCAGTCGAGTTCAGCCTTCTCAAAGGCTTCAGCAAGCCAAAACTCAAGGGTAAAATGTGCTGCTCTGGTTTCCAGCTCAAAATGTGGAGATTGGTACCATGTCACAACTAGAACTGTTAAAATTGGACATATGCTGTTTGTTATTACTTATTTTTAAAGCTTAGCTCTTAACTAATCACAGAACAATATAGAAGAAAGGGTTCATTCATTTGCTGATAAAGTACAGTGTTACTTTGTGCTCTCTTCTTTATTTTCTTATCTCTTCTTGACAAATGTGGATTTCAGGGCATCTTTCTTTGATTCATTTCCCTTTATGAACTTTGTCCCTGCCTTTTACACTTGCAGATAATTTTTGACATATGAGCAGTAGTCATTACATTAATGTATTTTATAAGACTGATGCTGTAGTTATCTCTAACCTTTGGCAAAACAGTCCGTGTACTTTAGGATGTTGTCAAGCACACCTGCTTTACAATATTTCTGGTTTGGATCTGCACAATTAAGGTCAGGCATTTTCTGAAACAATTCCAAGGGTGCTTTAAAATATTACATTCTTAAGGACACAGACAACTGTTGAGTGAAATACAGTGCTGCAAGAATATTAAAAAAAAGATAAAAGTTCTTTTCAGTCTTCACTGTTTCTGTTTCCTCTTTCTCTGTTAGGCAGTCAGCATGAATTGGAAGTATAAGTATAAAAATGTCTGATTTTTCCCCCCTCCAATATATATTTTCTGAGACAGTCATGTGATTAATAAACTACTACAACAAAAAATATTGAGCATGCTGCTCAAAATTGAGAAAGATAACAAAATACAGAAGTCTTGTGATAAAAAGCGATTTTATCAAATGCACCATTGCTTTGGCAGTTCTGAAAAGGGAGTTTTCTCAGGCTGGCAAGCTGTAACTTCACTCAAAGGACTCCTCTTTTTTCCTTAATCCAGCCCACTTCACACTGGAGCAGGAAAAAAATGGGGGACTGGTTACACTAATTCAGAAAAAAGCTGAAACATTACCATAATCCACAGAGAATGTAGGTGTCCACTGGGGGTAGATGTGCACCTGGGGAGGAAAACAAACACTGCTATGGGTGGATCTTGGATCTGGCACTGAGCAGTCCAAACTGCACATCAGAATCCAATGGGACCTGGCTCCTGCAAGAGGGAATGTGAGAAGGATGCAGTGCAGGATGTAGCAGGTGGAAGGTGCAGGAGGGATGTGGATTTATTTGTGAGGGCCAAGAAGCCTTTGCAGACAGGATGCTATTAAAGGCATGGGAAAATTGAGAAAAATGGTGTATTCAGTGTGCCCATAAAGGACTACAGCAACTCATGTATCTCCCTTCAGAGAAAGTGGTGTTTGCATCTTGAAGTCCAATCATTTTTTAGTTCTACAAACTGATACAGCTTCTAACACCTTCTCATTTCACCCAGAATAAATAAATAATAATGAAAAAAAAAATGTTCTGAAGTAAACTGTTTTCTTGTCCTTCCCTTTTGTGCAAATATTTGGAAGAATAACTAGGTGCTAACCTTGAATGTTAAGTGTTAGTCCTAACTTCTGCTCATTGTTTACCAAAAGAGTTGGGCCACAGGTGTAACAGCAATGGTATAAGCATCAACATGATTGCTAATATTTTAACAGAAGACTTAAATTCATAATGAAACTAACTAGAGGGGTTTAGGGTGAGTTAAATTTATTGCAGCAGCGCCCTCAAGTGCTGTGACACTTGAAAGGTCTGATGGTGCCTCTCCCACTGGGGATTCATTGGCTGGGACTTGATTCTTTAGCACATTCAGCCCAGTAAGAGCATATAAATTATTTTGGTGTAGTTTTAAGTGCTTGCACAAATCTGTGAGACTATTTAAATTAATAATAGCATGAAGGGAAGTGTGCTGGCTTTGGAGTTTCTTTTTTTTAATTGCTCTGTGGTAAGGAAGGTGTTGTCAGGACCAGTTCAGTTGGAGGTGATGGCAGAAGGAGTCCTGGGCAGAGGAGCTTTCAGGTTGGTGATGGGCCAGGTCCTGCAGGGTTCCAGTTTGTAGTTTGGGATGCTCAGTGCTAGCAGAGCCCAGTTCATAGTTTTGTAAACTGTTCTTCAGCTTCCATGGCCTTTTCTTAATTTAGGCTGTGAAGATAATGGAGCAGAGTCTTCTGTGGTGTGACTTACTACCTTAAAAAAATAATTTGTCTGGATTTAAACATGGTATTCATTTGGTGCTGGGATAATCCCATCTGGTAGGTGGTAGACCAGTACACTATTTGTAATGGTATATGTATGGATGTAACTATGGCAGTATAAAGCAACTGTGGTCTGCTAGAGGTGTTACACCATCCTAAAAATACCAACACCGTTACAGTTGTGTGAGGAGCCTGTAGCCTCTAGACTTGCTGGACTGTGGTTTGGCCAGCAGAATTCCAGCTCTCCTTGAGGCAGCTGCTGGAGGGAGCCCAGGTTGCAAGCCTGCTCTTCAGTTTCTGAACAATAAAACCACAGTTGCTTCCAAAATTGCAGCATCTATTTTAGCTGTCTGACAAAGCTGTCTCTGAGATTTCCCCCATTCTCTAGAATTTCCTTCTGTTAAAGCTCTTGTCTCCCAGCCTGTATGATCAAAACAGGTCAAGTCATCTTTGTTTAAAAGCAGAATCACTGATACTGGTGTATTTGGAGAAGGTAATTTAGCCTGAGAGAATGATTCCGTGGGGGTAATGCAATCACAGCACTTAATAATTACCTGTATTCATAAAATGAACATTTGAGGCATTGCTGAGAGCAGAAGGCATCACTTTTATAACAGTCCTTTTGTTCTTAAGGAGTATTTTTGTAAAGATACTTCAAACTCTCTATTTTATATTCCTTGCGTATGCTCTTCAAATGTGCTTTTTATTGTATGCTTTTGTGTGGATTTCTCTGGATCTGGAGGGAATAGCAATTGCAATAGTGATAGCAATCTGTGGAATGAAGAATTGCAACATTTGGGCCATACCCACTTTTAATATTTGAGTCTTGAATGAGTATTTCTAGAATAAGCCAGAAAGAAAATAAGAGGTCAGAGGGAAGAGAATTTTGAAATCATTCAGTTGTCTGACTTATGAGAAAAAATAAAATAGTGACACATCTTTAAAACAAACAGATATAAAGGTCAATGGCCATCTGGGGATCCAGTAGCCCAGTATCACTTGAGGAGTTTTTTAGCTACTTTAACAAGGACATTATGAAGCCTCTGGTTCAAGTGCTACTCTGCTACATGCAGGGAGTTCTGCAGAACTCCTTAGGTGACCTTGAGCTGGTTTGGATCTGCACAAAGAAAAAAATACTGCTTTTCCACTTTCACTGGAAGTTTTACCACTCTGGAACAGTGCTATGAAGAGTTGGTTACTTCATTTAGTCCCTACTACAGCAGCCTTAGTGCTTCCTGGTACAGACTGGAGGAAGATGCTCCTAATGATTACAGGTAGATTTCTCTCCATCTGAGACACTCACCAGACTCCTTGGGTACTTTGGACCAAAACACAAGGGCAATGTGTGAAATACTGCAAGTCACATGTCTGTAGGCAGGCATTAAAGACAGTGAGCTTTGTATTTATGGGAAAGCTGTTCTTCTTGTCTCTTTTTCCTCAGCATAATTTATTTTCTTTCAGTGTAGAAGACTTAGCTACAGATACCACTTTATTTCTGTTTTATTACATTCTAACCCATTTAAGGAGCAAGATGACTCCACTGGAGAAGGATCTGTCCCAGAATAAATATGGTCTTATACAAAGATGGGTTTTTGCTGTTACCACACCCAGTTTGGTTCATGGAGACCAGCCTGCCTGTCTGTCTCCATTGTCTGTATTGGTTCTCTTTGCACCTGCTCTACCAAAAAAATGGGGGGAGGGAAGAAAACAAAACAGAGGGGGGGAATGTGACTTTTGCATTTACTGAATACGTGGCAGACCTCCCAAGAGGAACATGATCAGGGAGTTTGTTTTTGCTGACGGAAGAGGGGGCCAAAGCTGCAAGGACTGAGGGTGGGTTACAGGTTAAGAAAGGAAGAGAATGGGAAGGAACCAGGAAACTTGAAGGAGCAGAGAAAAGTACTGAGCGAGGGCGGTTGCAAGTTTGTATGGCTGGCAAGCAGTTGAAAATGGAGACTTAAGGCTCAGTCTGAGTGGGCTGGTCAGGAGAGGAGCTGCTGCCTGGTTTGTAGGGCATGACTACCAGGGAGGTTGTGACCCAGAAGCCTCTACCAGCTGGGATAAGGACCTACTGGCTCAGGGTGCTCCTTGGGAAAATAACCCTGTAGAGATGCAATCAGAAGAAAGATGTCAGTACTAGAAAAGATAGTTGCATTTTGTACTTGCCCCCTTTTTTGTAGCCATATGCAATGGCTTATTATTTGTAAGTTGTGGGGGAAAAAAAGTTTGAGCTGTACCTTGTCTTAACACTAATATCTGTCAAGTTACTGCACGAGCATTTATTCCTAGCTTGGGTGAAGTTGTACTTTTTTGCCTTTGTCTTGCTTCTGCTTTTGAAATCTAGGGACATAGCACTTCCATGGCAAATTAAGGTCTTTTGCAGAGCTTGCCACTCTCTGCCTGGTTAGAAATTACTTCCAGCCCTTGGCCTGAACTGTCTCTTGCTCTGACAAATATTTTGCACAGTACAGCAACCACTACAGGACAGGTTTCTTGTAACAGGTTTCTCCCAGGATACTTATATCTGCCTGTGTCTTCTGAATGCTTCCTTGACGGGCGTTATGCGGCATCTCAGTAGAGAACGAAAGAAAGGTTAATCTAGATTTGTTGCAAACACAGAGACATTTACAACACTGATAGCAATGTGGCAGCAAATTTTCCACTTCCCTGCTTAAAGCATCTCCACACAAAAAGGCAAGTGAAGAACCACTGCTGCATTCTCCACATATTAATGACTTTCAGTATCATGGGTTT
The DNA here is from genome assembly GCA_024611175.1 of Megaceryle torquata. NCBI lineage: Eukaryota > Metazoa > Chordata > Aves > Coraciiformes > Cerylidae > Megaceryle > Megaceryle torquata. The sequence continues at coordinate 2,103 of JANIJG010015511.1, read as the reverse complement.
CAGTGATTTTTGTTTCTAGCCTTTCTGAAAGCAGCTCAAAAATGGCACTTGATTGCTAACGTCAGATCATGGGAGGTGGTTGTGTAAACCCCTGCCTGTAGCAGGAAGGTAAAAGCTAGTGGAAAGTGATTGAAATCAGTATATTATAATAATAAAAATTATAATTCATACAATGAGCACAGCTCTAAGAAAAGTCTGACCAGCTTGCTGCATGTCTGTTTTGGTGATACATGAAATTTTGGAAAGGCACCGGTACACATAGACACTTTCTGTTCCTGTATAAACAAAGGAAAGTGAGTGTATACGTGGTGGAGCTGTGGAAAGAAAATACAGCCTGAAAACTCTTGTGCAGACAAGACATAAGGTGATGTGATTTCCCATCGAGAAGCCAAATTCAAGAAGAATATCAGAAAGGCAACTGAAATGGAGCTATTAGGAGGAATAAATGTAGGTAACTATGTTGCCAACTGTTACAATAATTGTTTCTCTGGGTCCCACCATGGTTATTACTTTTTTCCTCAGCTACAATCCATGGAGAACTGGCACTGAACATCTGCTGTCAGTCCAAACAAACCACATTTTCTAGCTCTTAAGAGTACTGAGAAATGTTTCAAGTGTACCCAAAAGACGTAAATGGAAGGTATATTTTCCTTTAAAGTCTCATAACTTCGAGAGGGTTTGAACCATTATTTTTAAGTAGCTGGGATTTGCACATTTGTGATAAACTGCCCTAAAATACTGTTGTTTGGTGGTGTAGGATTTTGTTGCCACTGCTCAGTGATGCCCAAGTTGTCATTTTGCCTGTGAACTGGGATATTCTTTGTTTCGCTAACAAGACAATAAAGCAAGGAAACCTGTGCTTCCGAGAGAGGAAATTTAAAAGCACCAAATCATGTCAGTATTAGACAGGAGGTGGCAATAAGTGTGGCACCCGGTTTCCCTAAGCGGGAAGGTGTGGCTCCCACTGAACCGGGCACTGGGCCATGCCCTTGGGACTTTGTTTTAGTCCCCCAGCTCTTTCTGCTGCACACCCAGTTTGTGAGTCCTGCGCAGGTGCTAATGGAAATTTTTAACATTGGATTCAGAAGGCATTAGTAACAGTGCAGGAATAAATCCCACATTGTTAGAATCTTCTGTATGAATAATGACTGCAGAAAACATTCTGCATTTACGTTGTTGCCAGTTGTGATGCCACTTCTAGACCATCTTCTAGAGCTGACTCTAGCTCCTCGAGCTGGCTCCAGCCCTTTTCCTCCCCAAGAACCATTTCTAGAGTTGCCTGGAGTTAAAACAGGAGCCATTTCCAGCATCATTTCTGGAGCCACCTCTAAAGACATGGCTAGAGTAATCTCCAGCATCCAGTCCTTTGTGCAGCTCTCAGGTCACATCCCGACCAACCTTCAGACCTACCCATGGGGTCTGGAGTCACTCCCACTGCTCCTCTAGGGTGAATTAATGTGTTGATCACATATGGAGGCAAGCTGGAGCTGCCTCTGGAGTTCCCCCTTTGCTGTGTGCCAGGCAAGGTCCTGCCCTGTGCTGGGGCTGCCTGCCAGTCCCTGACCACCTTCTGCTTTCTTGCTGCCTAATTGTACATTTTTTTTAAGCGTGCCAGGAAGGGCAAGGGGCAGCCTGCACGGCTTACTGTCTGTTCCTTCTTTTTCTTGTTTTTTTTTTTTTTTTTCTTGTTTTTTTTTCTCCCGTCCCTTACCCTGCTCTTCCCTGGAAGCAGCAGTCATTTCAATGTGTGCTTTGTGGAAGCAGAGCTGTCTGAGCCCTTTAAGCGGGAGATGAGCTCAGGTAGAAGGAACGCAAAGAGCTCCTTTCATCAGCCAGGGCCCCGCCAGCGGCTTCGGGGCATGTCCGGCCAGTTATAAATGGATCATGTGTTGCTATTTTTAGCCAAGAGAGGATTGTAAATATAAAAGGGTATAAAGTGCAAAACTTAGCAACAGTGGCGTTTGTTTGCTTTTTCTTTTTAGTTCCTTTTTTTTTTTTTTTTTTTTTTTTTTTTCCCTCCCCGTTGCCAGGAATGTGTTTGGCGAGGAATGAAGTTAAAGGAGGAGATCTTTTTCGGTATCGCCTCTGGCCTTTTCACCGCCT
>JANIJG010015510.1:4215-15155 GCA_024611175.1 Megaceryle torquata | reverse complement strand
AGTCCAACTGTTCCCCCAGCACTGCCAGGGCACCACTGACCCCTGTCCCTCAGCACCACAGCTCCACGGGGGGCTTGTAAACCCCTCCAGGGATCATGGGGACTCCACCCCTGCCCTGGACAACCTGGGCCAGCCCTGGACAACCCTCCAGGGGAAGAAAATTTTCTAATATTCAACCTAAGCCGCCCCTGGTGCAACTTGAGGCTGGTTCCTCTTGTCCTGTTGCTTGTTCCTTAGGAGCACAGCCTGTCCGTCCGAGCTCCAACCTCCTGTCAGGGAGCTGTGGAGAGCCAGAAGGATAAGCCATTCTGACCTGAAACACTCTGCTGCGCATCGGAGAAAGGGGTGCGTTCTTTGGGGTACTGAGAAATCTATGGTTGGAAAAAGGGAACCAAATGGGAAGCGGGTGTGTTTGCAAAGGCTTTATCCATGTCTTTCCTCCTCAAACTTCCAGAACGGAGCAAGTGCTGCCAGGTGGCTGCAGAGGAGCTGATCTGTCAAGCACTCAGTGCCCTGGGCTTGGGTGGGAGGACCCCTGCCCAGCCCTGTGACCTAAACTACAACCCTTTTGCAGGAAAGAAAAGAGTACAGCCTTGGGCAATGAAACCTAATTTCACTCTGAGGAGCTGGAGTTAATGGGAACCGGGAGAAAGCAGGGTGATACCAGAGTGACTGTTTCCAGCCAAGTACTGGATGCCTGCATCTCCCATGGTCCAGTCACAGCACAGCCTCTCCCGTGGGTGTGGGCTGAATTGCAGCGAATTAAGATAAGAGGAGCTGGGTGGGTAATTAAGACTTTTATATGTATGTTTTGAAACAGGATCCAGTAAATTCACAGCTAAAATATTGAAAAACTAGACTAGGTTAAGCATTTTAAGTCCACCATGTTCTTACTTGCAAGATGCAAATCTTTCGAGTTCCTTCTGAAGCATCTCACCGGAAAAGGGGCTATAAATCACAACCCCCCTGACTTCTGTTGCTTGGGACACTACAAATCCCAAGGAAAAGGTGTTTAATGAACATTCTTCTTGTTCAAAGCATTTCAGTAGGTCGGCTCTGATACTGTTTCAAAACTGTTTCCTCAAGGCCCTCCAGCACATGGTGTTACAGGGAAAAAAAAAAAAAAAAAAAGTTGTCAGACTGGTTTTAACACATCTTTTCAGTCCTGATAAGCAAAAGTTCACTGGAATAATCCTCAATAAGATACATGTGGGCTACACCTTCCTTAAGGCTTTTCTCACGGAATCCAAACTTTAGGGAGCCGTGATGCATTTTCTAAGCTGGAGCAGCCTCTTCTCTTATTAGAAAAGCAGAGGGATGTGTCACATACCGTGCTGAGGAGAGTCTATGTCACATCCTGTTCACCGTGTCTGCTTTTAAACCTGTTGTGTAAGTACAGTGAGCGGCTGACGGCCTCCAGCTGCAAACAGCTTTGAAACTACATGTGCTGAGTTTCAAAAGCAAGCCAGGCACGACTGTCTTTGGGGTTGCTGAAGGTGAAACACTCCATCAACTGGCGGGGTTTTCTTAATGAAGTAAAAGGATTTAATCTTCAGGGTGCTTTGCTTAACAATGCCATCGTTAAGAGGGTAATGGGCGTTGAGGTCCCTACTCAGCACCGTGTGGCATCTTACCTGCTGCTGCTATTGTCTCATCCTGTTCACACAGAAGTTTCTTGCCATTCAGTCTGGTAAGAACAAGATTTTAAGCAAGGAAGGAAATCTCCAAACTAGCACGTGGATAAATCTTTAAATCTATCTTAACAGGGCCCAGTTTATCCTCTCCCTGAAACCAGGCAGCCACTTTAGGAGGGTGTAAAATAGTTCCCCTGCAAGGTAGAAACAAGATGACCTAATAACTTCTTGGAAATTATAATTATCTATACTGAAAATGATGGTTTTAAAAGCCAAAGCATGCTAAAACTACTCTGAGGAGAAGTAAACCACGCACACCAGCCTGTTAACATGATCTGGTAAAACTTTATCTTCTCTCTAATAACCAGGAGACTCAGCTGAAGACATCTAGAAAAAGCCAGGGGGGTTGGACTAGATGACCTTTAGAGGTCCCTTCCAACTGAATACATTCTATGATTCTATTGTTTAAATCATGTTTTCCTCCCTCCTAATTTTCCAGCGTACAAGTTAAAGCAAAAACAAAGCAAAGATACTTTTGCAGATGGACTCAGGCATCAGACCTGGAACTTTCCTGGTTTTCCTTTTCCATACTTTTGCATTAATTAGCCTCTCACTGCTGACTAGGCCCGTGCCCAATGCTTGTCAGTAAAGGACTAATCTGGGATGTCATAATCAACTCCTCTTCAAAGCAGCCACAGGTTGTAGGTCCGACTCTCTGTTATACCTCAGCTGTGCTTTGTGCCTTGTCTGGTCTTTATGGGGACCTCGAAGACGAAGATACAGATTTAGAGCAGCGTCAAGGTCCCTGCCATTTACCCTTGAATTGAAAGGCCTTTGCCAGAGCCAAGAATAACTAGAAAGCAGCAACTTTCTGGCCACACCTCCTTCTTCACATCATCCCTACAGAAAGGGGTGGGGGGGGGGATAGATAGGAAGCACCATGTTCCTCCAGCCAGCACGGGAGGCTTTTCTTGTGGCCGTTTCCAGGAGGCTAAACATGTCCTTTGCTTGTCCAGAGGAGCACTAAACAGTCACTAACAATGAAATCAGACCCTCCCTGACAGTAAGTGAAGGAATGTTTGCTAACACAAGTGCTTCTTCTCAGTAATCATAGAGTCGTAGAACCATTTTAGTTGGAAGAGACCTTGAAGATTGAGTCCAACCAGTCTCCCAGCCGTGCCAGGGCACCACTGACCCCTGGCCCTCATCACCACAGCTCCACAGCTTGGAAATTCCTCCAGGGATCATGGGGACTCCACCCTTGCCCTGGGGGCAGCCTGGGCCAGCCCCGGACAACCCTGGAGGGGAAGAAATTGTTCCTCAGCTCCAACCTAGATCTCCCCTGGTGCATCTTGAGGCCAGTTCCTCTTGTGCTGTCGCTTATTACTTGGGAGAAGAGCCTGACCCTACCTGACACCAACCTCCTTTCAGGTTTATATTCAAACTGTGGATAAACACTGTCTAAGTATTTTCCTTGACTGGAGGCAATGGGCTACATTCATCTGTGAGGTATCACCCTGGACCTCTGCTGAGTTCTTTTTAAGAACAGCTTTGTGGCCCACAGCACTTAAACTGTTACTGGTTTCTACTTTTCTTCCCCTTAAACCAGGAGAAATGGCACGATAGTTATATTTCACCACAATTTGCTTACACTCCTGTTGACTCCTGTTATTAAGTTTAGCTTTTAGTAGCAAATGATTTTAGAAATCAGCTTGAGAAATTCCCTCACATAAAAAGCAGGAACAGTAACACTCATTGTGCATCCTTGAATGTCCTTGAATTAAAGGGCATGGATGCTTCTAAACACTGAGCAGCTTTCAGAGATGAAAGAAGCTAAGGGGATGTTTATTTATAGCAACACCTCCTTGACAAAAAATTCAAAGAAGTAAAAGGAAGAGCTGCACAGTTTGCTCCGGGGGCTTTTGTTCCCTTAACGAGATGTACCCACACACCCTCACTGGCTCCATACCTGCTGTACTGACACTCTCCATGTGTCCCTCGCTCCGTCTGTCAGCCCAACAGCTCAGTTTCTGTTGATACTCAGGCTGGGAGCAGAATCAGTCCCCCACACAGCAATCTTTTTTTTTTCTTTCTTTTTTTTTTTTTTTTTTTTTTTTTAATCCATCAGAATACCAGTGCTTTAGAAATCACAAGATTCTGGAAGAAAACTGATGAAGGAAGGGATATAAGGGATATATCATGGTATCTGCCTTCTGTGGGTTTATTTCAGTTCTTCATTCAAACTCTGAAAAGTGATTCCCCACCCCTGTGAGTAAAGGTCTATTTCTCAGTAAGAGAAAGATGGAAATCAGACTACGAGAACTGGAGGGAATAGGGAGAAATGATGCATGACTGGGCCTCAGGTTGAATATTTTTTGCATGTTCTTTTAATTTGTTTTCCACTTTGAAAGTATTTAGCTTGGGGTTCTCTCAGGGTTGATGAGTTCTCTCTTTTAATCCAAATAACAATTTGGAGAATTGTTACTCTGAAGTAACAGTGCTGAAAAGAAGAGAGATGCAAACTGAAGGTTTTGAGTCAGCGTTCATCTTCTCTCACACCCCTTAACTTTCAAAAATTCTGGCCATCAAACAAAACTTAGTTGCACACAAAAGGGCTGCACGGGGCTCCTGCAGAGCTGCGGGTGAGCTCTGCACCTCGTGCTGCATCAGTAAGGGAATTTGTTTCTATCGCTGTTTTCTTAATGGTTTACAATACATAGGGGATAAATTCTGAGAGTTTTATTGCATTGGGGAATGTAAAAGTCGTGTCCTGAACTAACGCAGTTTGTTGGGACGTTTTTGAAACGTTTTCTGACCTGACTGCAAGAGTTACCCAGCCTATAGAGTTTCAGCTTCCTCCTCCTCCTCCATTAGCAAGGCTCACCTATGATATTTACTGCATCATTGCATCCCAGCCAAACTTGGTTACTGCGGCAACGAAGTTTTTCTTCTCAAAGGGTCACGGGGAAACACATCCTTCAGGATCCCCTAGTAACGACTGGGGAATATCAACAGTGAGACGCCTGCTTTCCATCGCTAAGGCAGCGCCGGCCGTGCCTGCAACAAGGGGGGCAGAGTCTAGTTACATTCCTGACCCACTTTCACATCCCTCCTCCTCCTCCTCCCTCCCTGAGCACAGCAGCAACCGAGCAGGGCGGCAGGAGCCTCCATTGAGCCAGCCGCGGGGACCGGCAGGCAGCGAGCCCTGCGCTGTCTGCGGGCGGAGCGGCAGAAAGCGGAGGTTTCCCCAGCGGCGAGGACGCGGGGAGCGGCGGGGGGGGGACCCTCGCAAACCTCCCGGCACCTTGTACGTGCGGCGATGGGCTTTCTGTCTTTTGTCCGGCCCTTTCCCGCACCCAAGCGTGTACCCGCAGCAAGAGCAGCGTGAGGCTGTCCCTCGTCCCTCCCGAGCCACGCTGGGGCGAGTGTTCAGTGTCCTCTCCCACCAGCCCTTCCGCCATCCCCTCGCCTCCGGCTTAGCCGTGGTGTCTGTCTGTCCCTCTCCCCTTCTCGCCCACCTCCTTTATGTAACCTCGCCATTCTCACCCCTTGCCCCACATATTGCGAAACCTCCTCCCGCGGCGGCGGGCAGGTGGGTGAGGAAGAGGAGGGAGCTCCCGACTGCTCTGGCATCCCCGCAGCACCCATCTGCTGCCGGGCGACGGACGCTGCCTTCCCCTGCGGGCAGCTGAGAGGGATTTCACCCCGCGCTGGGGGCGGCCACTGACCCCCGTGCCCTGCCTCACCCCGCTGCCCACAGCCCTGCCCCACGGGCGGCCACAGGCCCTGGGAAGGGGGATGCGGACAAGCCGGGGCTGCTTGGGGGATGCAGGAGCAGCCCGGGGGTGCCAGCACATGGCGTGCGGCTGGGCCCGGAGAGGCCTTAGGAGGGTGCACAGGGCTCGGCTCCGGGCCTCAGCCCTACTCCTCTCCCCGCGGAGAAGGGAAGACACTCCCGGGCCCACCGTGGGGATTGCAGGAGATGTTCACGGAAGCCATTAGAGGGGTTTGTTTTGGTTTGGGTTGGTTTTTTTTTGCTTCTGCTCTTGCAAAATAGCGGCTGTGACCAGGAGCAGGCTGCTCTCCTCAAGTGCCATCAAGCCCACCCCTGGTTCGGGCTGAAGTGCTCCTGTCCCACAGCGTTGGACACCCTCCGGCCCTGGGGACATGGGCTGCTGCTAACCCAGCTAAAAAAAAAGGACCCAAAAAGTGCTTTCCTGCCCCCCCACGATGAGAAGCCTAAGTTTTTAAATTACAACGTAGCTATTTTGACTTCTGTTTCCACCTCCCCCCCCCGAAAAACAAGCCCCCAGTGGGCTGGGAAAGTAACACATGAAATCAGTTTAATTTCTGAGTGCAAAATGCGTCTGCTTACTAGAAAAAAAAAAAAGAAAAGAAAAGATTACTGTTCTTTGTGCTTGTATAACTTAAAACCACCTGTTTTCAAGTTTGGGCTTGATACATATTTCTGCTCCGTTCCTGTAAGCACTTCAGCACATGTTACACACATGCTTCTGTCTGTGGAGTCGGGGCCCTGAATCTTCCGTGTCACCTAAATCTTTAGTGCTGTGCCACATTTACAAAACTAGTTGCATAATAGATTAATAACGACTCATATAAGCAGTATATTATTTCCATCACCATGGAAAAGGTGGTTTTGCAGATACTCTCTGTTCATGTAGCGGGGTTTTAGGTGCTGTGTAGTACATCTGTATTTTTAATCATTAAATTTGAACCAAGTGTTCACACTTCTCATTTAACCTAAAGTTTTACAGATGAAAGGGTGCTAAAACATATCTATTATTTACACCAGCTTTAGCTTAGCATGCACTGCCCTGTGTGCTGCCAGTACTAAGCTGGTAGCAATACCTCAAGCATCTTTAAACCTTCCTCGGGTACTTTTGTACAACAACAAGCTGATGCCTGTAACAAGTCGTGGAAGAGTTACACACCTTCGGGGGTGTTTGTAAGGACGTGAGGTTGCAAACAGATTATTTTACTCCCTGATAACGTGCTTTAGGTCGAGCGAATACGCTGGGCATCCCTGAATCTGCTGTGATTGCAACAGCGAGTGCGTGCCGTGAAGCGCGCTTGGCACTGACAGATGTTGAAGTGGAGACGCGTAAAGAAAAATCAGAAAAGAATCAGGAGAAACCACCAAGAAAATAAATGGGGAATGACAACAGTGAGGTAAAAACTACTAAACTGATTTTGAGCGCAGTGTTTTTTACTGAGGTAACCAAATCCTGTGGCTGAACTAAAACACACTTCTGAAGAGGCAGCAGGAGCTGTGCTGCGAATGCATTTTTCACCTTCTCAGAGCTTTTTGAGAAATCAAAGAGCAGTGACTATTTGTAATACTGTTTGATAGATGATGATGATGATGATTAAAATAGTAGTATCCGTGCTCCTAGTGTCAGAAGACATAACTGAAACAAACTGCTAGGCTGTTTGATGAGCGGCTGTCAACGAGCAGCACCCGCCTTTTTCTGTAAAGGGCTTCTTCTTACGAGGCTTGCAAAGTTCCTCTCCAAATCACAGGCTGTGAGGTATTTCCAAGAATAGCTGTGGACAAGAATGCATCGTCTGGATTTACTGCATAAAATATTGCTTTGCAGTACTTTATAGATGTATTAATTGAACAGCTTGTTTGGGGAGCTTTTTGTGATAGTTCCTAGAGGTAGAGGAGAAAGGGAGGTGAAACTGTATGGTGCAAGCTGGTACAGACACTGAGCCGAGCTGCGGTTACTCAAGTTTAAAGGTGCTTTGCAGGGCTGTATTTTCTGTGTTGCAAAGCAAGTTTTAAGGTTAAAGCTTTACCGTATCTGCTGTAGTAAAGAAGATAGTGCTAGTCAAGCACTCTCCGTTGGTGAGCTCGTGTTATGGATGAAGAGTGGTGCGCTATGGAACAGATACTGAAGTATCTCTAGCAAACTGATAAAGCAGATGGGTACGTAGGAGGTTTCAAAAGGCTTGGAGGAACGTGGTGGGGAGGTTGTCCTAGGCTGGCCTGGGACACTGGGATGTGCCGAGGGCAGGAGCCAGCGAGCAGCCCAAGACAGTTACTTATGATGGCCTTTATTCAGGCACCTACTGCAGCCAGAAAAATAGGCGTGAGAGGGAATATCCTGGGAGGGCCTTTCCCAAGGAGCAAGGCATGCCTTGAGGTGCACCCCATGGAGGGTGAGGTGCGGAGATGCCCTGCTGGGATGAGAGGCACGTGGAGGATCCCAAGGATGGCATGGCATGGAGCAGGAGGAGCCAGCAGCAGGAATGGCTCTCCCTGGCTCTCCCTCCTTCCCCGCAGCCTCCAGCTGTGCTGGTGGCCCTGGGGAGAAAGTCTGGGGGTTGAGGGTGAGACCCCATCAGATGTGGCCATGATGCAGGGCATGGAAGGGAGAAGGAGAACGAGAGGCAAATAATCCCAAACAACCTCCTTTTTATACCCTTTATTTCAAAACACATTCGGGCCTGTCTTTCCTTCTCTCAAGGATTTTAACTTATTTTTCTAAACCTTGCTCTAGCTGCTGCTGCTGTGGTAAAGTAGGCGAGGCCAGCGGCACACCCCCGTTTGGGGTTGACCTTGCCTGGTTTGCCTTGCAGCGAGGCTGAAGTTGCTCAGCTTCACTCCTTTTTTACCTTGAGACAGGTCAGAAACATTACCCTGAGGTAAAAAAAAAATACCCTGCACCTCTTTGAGTGTCAGAAGCAAGGCCTCGCTCTGTCTCAGCCATCTCTCTCAGCAACTGGAATTTCAGCAAGTACCTGCCCCTAAGATGAATGTTGTGAGGCATTCCCAGGCACGCCCCACCTCGAACGCCAGTTCCATCTTCCTCCGGGCTCCAACACAGCATCAACAGCCTTCTCCCGCCCAGAGCAACGCGCTGGCTTTGGAGCAAGGCTCCCCGCTCTGCGCGAGCTGCCAGTTCACGCCGCTCTCCCATTGGCAAGCTGGGAAACATCTGCCCTGTCTTGGGGACCTGGGTACGAGCAGTTACCCAGGCAAAGACTGTGCTTGGAAAGGTCTTTTTCTTTCTCTGCTGTCCCCCTTCTTGAAGATTTATATGACACATTTATAAACTCTTGTTAATTGTGGAGATAATGCACTTAAAAACATACGTGCTTCTCGTAGCGCCGTGTGCGCTTTGAGCGCTGCCTGCCTCTTGCCCTGGCGACGTTCACAGGAGGCACTCGTGCATATGGAAACAATCAGGCTACCCAAAAGACAACACACTTGATACTGCTAATTACACAGAGTAAGCGCTGCTGGGACGAGAACTGGTCTCTAGATCTGAGTCAGTGGTTTTGCTGCTGAGCTAAAGAAGAAAGTCCATTATGTGCGCTCGCGTTATAGCCGGCGAGGTCCCTGCTGCACACAGCGCTGATTTCTGTACGTGCTACGTGGCCGAGAGCCAAGGAATTGTAGCACAAGCAGGATTTTACAACCAGTGTTACAGAAGGATGGGCAAACTGTGAAGCTCCAGAAGTTAATGATTCTAGTGCACTTTCAATTAATTTTTATTGTCAAGCTGTATTTCAGGGTACTAAAGACCTCTCATGATGAAAAGGAGGAGTGTGTTGGAACATGCAGGAATACAGTATGAACTGGTATTCTCTCTGATTTATATAGATCAGTGAATAACCTGTCTGGATAACAAGTTGCTTCGTTCATCTCACGTTAGCTGGAGGTCATCTCTGTGTTGTGCTCCCCCCAGAAAAGGCATTTTAGCAAAATAAACACAGTATCGGGCATCATATTGCACAAATGGTACATTTAGGTTGGACTTTAGGAAAAACTTCTTCACTGAATAGGTTGTCAAGCCCTGGGCCAGGCTGCCCAGGGCAGTGGTGGAGTCACTGTCCCTGAAGGCATTTAAAAGACATGTAGATGAGGTGCTGAGGGACATGGTTTAGTGGTGGGATTGGCAGTGTTAGGTTAATGGTTGGACTCGTTGATCTTAAAGGTCTTTTTCAACCAAAACCATTCTATGATTGATTCTATGATTCCATGATTCTATGGTTCCATGATTCCATGATTGTATGATTCCATGATTCTATAATTCTATGATTCTATGAGTCCATGATTCCATGATTCTATGGTTCTATAATTCTATGATTCTATGATTCTATAATTCTATGATTCTATGAGTCCATGATTCCATGATTCTATGGTTCCATGATGCTATGGTTCCATGATTCCATGATTGATTTGAGCCCCTGCACCCCCTTTCTGCACGAGGGATATTGTAATAGTTGTGTTGTTAAGAAATGGAGTTACAAGTACTAACTACACCTTAATGACTTACAGAAGGAACTTCTGAACTCTTTCAGATTTAACTGAGATGGGACTGCAGATTTGAAAAGGGGTTACAGAAGGACCAAGGGACAGAGAAATTTCATGAGCCTAATTTCCTTAGGAAACCTAAGGGGAAAAAAAACCCCAAACCACCAACAAAGCAATCCAAACCAAAACACACACTTTGGAGAGTACTGGTAGAGCTGGGCCGCAGTCAGGCATCCTGCTCTATCATCCTGCTGATCGAGGTGGTTGCTCTGGTCAGCTCCGTCCCGGCTGCCCCAGGTTACTGCTTCATTGGCTGTGCTGACTCAGCTGGTTGTCGAGCTGCCCTTTCAGCCCGTTCTGTGAAATGATCCACTTAAAAGAAATGCATTTCAGGGAGGATCTACACTGGGTTGGTTTTTTTTTTTTTTTAAACCCAAAGGTCCTTAAAAAAACCTTCACAGCTCAGCTACACAAACACTTGATTTGGTGCTACAGGCCAGCAGGTGTAAGTGTCTCTGTGGATGTGTGAGGGATGAGGGGGAGCTACACCAAGGAGCTCGGCTTCAGTCTAAGCAGATGTGTGTGCGTAACCTGAAGTGCCAAAAACAGTCTTACTTCTGTTCTGGTGTTCCTGCCTTTCTCAAGACCACCAAGATCATAAAGTGACCTTAAGCCTGCCTGCATGCACCCGCGGGGTGGTCACTCTGTGGTCAGCTGCCATCCTCACTGCAGCACAACATCTTTCTTTGAACCCACCAGTTTTGGCAGACCTGGTCTGCATTGATTTTTGCTACTTAAGCTGTACCAAACCAATTCAAGGATTCAAGTTAATGGCAAAGCTGTTCCTGCACCATTTAAAAAATGTGTAATAGAATCACAGAATTGTTTAGGTGGGAAGAGACCTTTAAGATCATCGAGTCCAACCATTAACCCAGCACTGCCACAGCACCACTAACCCATGGCCCTCAGCACCACAGCTCCACGGGGGGCTTGGAAACCCCTCCAGGGATCACGGGGACTCC
>JANIJG010015506.1:32846-47000 GCA_024611175.1 Megaceryle torquata | reverse complement strand
GGGTGGCAGTAAGGTTTGTGTTGTGGAACAGGGAGAATGGGCAAGGTTGATGAGCACTACTAATTAAGGGTTTGCATAAATTAAAGGTGTGGGGAGGACTTCTGAGAGCAGAACAGTTGATGCTTCCTAGGTGGGTGCTGGATTGCACAGTAGTTTTTATCTTTGGGATATTAGAGTAGACTTTTTAGAGGGGGTGGGGAGTGTGTGAAAGGGCCTAAAATAATTGTATTTCTTTGGCTTCTTAAGTGTGTTGGTGAGAGTGAAAGTTGAGTACTCCCAGCCTCATCTTGGCCTAACTGAGTGTTTTCAGGATCATGATTTTCTGTGCCATTAAGATCCTTAAGTAACTCATAGAATCACCCATGGTTGAGGCTGGCAGAGACTGTGGGAGGTCATTTGGTCCACACCCCTGCTCAAGCAGGGCCACCTGTAGAGCCAGTTTCCTAGGACAGTGTCCAGGTGGCTTTTGAATATCTGAGGATGGAGACTCCACAACCTCCCTGGACAACCTTGTGCCCATACTCGGTCACTCTCACAAGGTATTTCCTGACATTCATACTGAAACTCCTGTGTTTGTGCTCATTGCCTCTGGTCCTGCCAGTTCTGAAGGGTGTCTGTGCAGCTCTTGGCAAGAACGTGGCAAAAGCTTCTGTTTCATCCAGTACGTCTGTCAGCCTGCGTATGCTCACTTGTATGCGAATTAAAGTCCTGGTTCTGCACATTAGTCATGAGTTCAGATGTCAGTGTGCATGAAAAAGGTTGGGCCTTATAATAAAATGAGACCAAGATGCATGAATTGAACACTGGGTAACTTCCTTCACCCGAATCCTTCAGTGAGTACTCCTGAGTACTCTGAAAGATCTGTTGCATTCTTCCTTGTAGAGACTCTACATGTGCTGAAAAACTCACTTGGGTGTGTTCTGTGCCCTTGCATTCTTTCTTTTCTAGAGCAGTAGTTTAGATTATATGAGGGCATAAAATAAATGAAAATATGAATTAGAATAAAACTTAACCTTTAATTTACTCTTTCTAAAGTGTTTCCTTTTTGATCTGTTCCTCTTTCAAGAGGTGCAGTTCTGTTAAGAGGACTAACCAAAGCACTGGTAGCAGGAGTTGGCATAGGCCTCAAGGTAGAGATGAGCCAAAATATGACTGAGGGGAAAAAATGATGGAGAGGTACACAGCATTTCTCCACGTGTGCTGTGTCAAACCATGATGAGCAATTCTATCTGAGACAATGCTTATGAATCAATTAAAATATAATGGCTTTTTAATTTTTCTTACACTTTTTAATTAGTGGCTTTGAAACTGACTCTTGTTCTTCTGAACAATTTTTAGCTTGTTGGTTATTAATGTAGGAAACAGTCATTAAGAGTGTAGCTTACACAGCTGTTAGTACCCAGTTACTACACCAGGTAGCATGCTAACTGGAATGACTTTTTTCTTTTTTTTTTTTCCCCTCAAATATCTCAACTGTTTTATGGTGATCAGAATTTATCATATCTAGCCTTAATGGGTGGGGAATTTCAGACGTGTTGAAGTTGTTACTGATGTCTTAAAAGTTGCATAGACTGGTGCAAGAAGTTACCTGTAGTCATTGCTGTTGAGCCATCTGCTTGACGCTTTTAGGTTGATAAAAGGGGGATGTGACAGGCAGTGAACATTGATTGCTGATATATGTGATTAGCGGAGGGTTCATGTCTTTCAGAAGTTTTGCCCTCTGGAAATATGTGTATGAAGAAAGCAGTGTAAGTAACGCAAGTCATTTAGACATTAATGAATGAGCCTAAACCAGGGGATTCAGTGCTGAAGTTCTGTATAATTATTGTAAGGACCCCTGATTTTACATATTATAATTATGATTGTGAATGGAAAGTAATGTCACAGATTCCACTGGTTGCTAAAATAATAAAGTAGTTGAGGATTTTGTTCTTACCCGATGCTGGCTTGTAGTTTGCCTCTAAACACAAACATTGCATCTGTTTTATTTTATCAGTTCCTCATATAAGATGGTGCAGCTGATCACTTCTAATGAAAATAATAGTTTATGAAAGTTCAGTCTTTTTTTGTCCAGTAATTGGATTATTTACAAGTTTCCTCTGTTTGATTCTTTCTTCATTAATTTTTCTTCCAGAGGAGTCAGCATGGTGTTCATCCCTTAGTAATAAAGATTTCATGTTACTTTTTTATGTGAAACAATTACATATGAACATTAGTTAAAACTACTAACTGTTCTTGCTTCTGAAAGGAGTGAAAGTATTGGTAATTGGATATAGGCTTCTTGACCTTTATGTCACCGATTCAGAAACAGTCCATGGTACCAGATGCCAAAGCATTTACTGTTTGAAATTTGCTCAGCACAGGGTAAGGTGATCTGAGTATAGTTTTTAGTATGCAGGTATGTGTGACTCAGAAGCTAACACAGTGGCTATCCCTGAAAAGGATGTTTGCAGCTGAACAAATGGTGCCTCATTTTTAGATTGAGCCAGGCTACTTGTGGGTTGGATAAACTTAAGAAAGCAGGATGAAGAGGGAACTTGGATTCCATCTGCCTGCTCTACTGATTTTGTGACTTTGCCCGGAACTGGATTTAAAAAAAAAGTGTGTATATATACAGAGACAGGCAGTTCACTGTAAGGGCACTCCAGTAAATCTTGATCCGTTTATGTTATCAGCAGATCCTAATCCTAAATCCAGGAGCAAAACCCATGTAAAAGGGAAAGAGTGTGTGTGTGTTATGATGAAGTAGTCTCAGCTGTAGTGATTGTGGTGGCAAATTACCTGCTCATAGTTTCCTGTCTTTTGTTCACACTTAACATGATCTGGCCCTGTACTAGATTTGCTGGATCTCTGATCTCCAGCCTAGGCAAGAAATCGTAGCAATATTACCCTTCGTTTTACAGGTGCTAGTGTTGGGAGCCTGGATCTGCCAAGTGAGTGGCAGAGACAGGTCTGAACCCAAGCGCCTGGGGAGCTAGCATGACATTAATAGCCTGTAGTACAGTAAGTCTCCTGTCAGCCTCATGAGCTGGGCATACATGGACTTCCAGAGGTCCAGCTCACAGTGTAAACTGAATGACTGACACTAATATCTGGACTGTCCAAATTGGAGGTCTGGCAAGATGAAATCATACCAGTTTTTCTTCCCTTCCTGCCCTCTGCAGTTTTGTATTTGGTGCAAACCACACACAAGTGTTTTGTGTTTTCTTATAATACAATTTATCAGTATGTGGTTTTGATGTCAGTATATTTATTGATGATGTGTTTGGTGGTGTCTTGTTAGGTCTGCCTGGTCACTTCTGTTTGGAATGAGGATACATAGAATGATATGTAAGGAACGTAGAACTTTTCAAACTTGGGTATTGACGTTATCTAAGGCAACACTGATAAATTAAATTTCAGTAATGGAGTACGTTGTTCATTTGAGCAGAAGTTAAGATGATGCATCATTACTTAAATTAGTAGAAAATGTTTTTCATACAGTATCTGATGCAACTTACTTGTATGGGTTGCCTCACCGATGAAGACATTCAAAACTCTTAACTGAAAATGAGGATATTTAGTTTTCAGTTTTATGTTCATCACACCCCTTCTGAATTTACAAGATTTAACATAATGAAAAAAAAAAAACAAAAAAACAACACCAAAACCCCCTTGCTTTGTACTGCAAAATACCTTAATGTTACAGGGGTTTTTTGTGAAACCTTTTTAAAAAAAATATCTAGGCTCTTGGATTGCTTATTTTAATATTACACTAAATCTTATCCTGACATGCATGAAATCTGGTTTTTATCTTGGAGTTGTGACAGTTGATAATGCTTATAGTAAAGTTCAGGTTTGTAGGTAGGAAAGTAGTGTACAGGAAGCTTTACTTTTGACAAATGTTTTGATAATACTTTTGGTATGTTTCTTGATGATAATAATAGAATAATTTCATATAAAATAGTAATTAAACCTTAAATTGAATTCTGATTATTTCTAGTTGTATAACAAATGAGCGATACAATCTATAAGACTTCATAGACTGCTGGCTTCAGTTACTGTGAGTGAGTTCTTCCCTACAGCTGTACAGAAATTGCTAGTTAGGAAGAATTATACTTGGGATTTTTAGCCTCCTTTGCTATTAGTCTTGTGTTTGTACGGTTAGACTTTGATCAGACTTTTTTTCAGGCCTCAGAAAAAAATCTTTAAATAATTATGTACATTTATTTAATGCTTTACATATGTCCATTTGTGACCCCAAGTGCATACTCAATAAATGTTATATGGGATTTCGAGTCTTTCTCATATATAAATACTGGGGAGTGAAAGAGTTTGAGAATGCCAACTGAAAATGCTATTCAGATCATTTCAAGCAAGCTACTGCATATGCGTTTGCGAGCTGTGATTGCTTCTTTTCTCATAAGGGAGGAGCAGTGCAGACACTTTGAACTGAAAGGTTTCCTTGTGTGAAAGAGTTACTGAAACCCGTATGATGTTATAAAAGGCAGACTATGTTGGAATTTGTACTTCTGATTTTATTGAAAAGTTCAGTGTTGCTGTTTATGCAGCTAATATTTGTGCACTGTCAGCTGTTAGTCTGCTGCCACTCATATTATTGTTCTACTTCAGCTGGATGTTAGCTCAAAGATCAGTTGTATTAAACCTGTTTGTACCAGTACACAGAAAGCCAGACCTAGTAATGGACTAATTTTCTGAAATCCTGGAAAGTCAATGCAGTTGGTATTCCTTTTATCCAGTTCTTTTGTTTTATCAGTGAAACCTGCAGACAGTGGATTCAGGATATTCTGAACTCTGCAGACCATTATGTTCTGAAGGTTTTTAAGGTGTTTTGTGGTATGTGGTTTTGAATCTCTCTTGATTCTGAAATTTGATTCTTTTTTAACAAAGGAAAGATAACCGAATTCAGATCTGAAGAATAAAATTTTAGGTACAGTAGGATGACTTTAGGAACAAAATACTCATTTCTCCTCTTGCCATGTTGAGTACTGAGAGAGCATGTAATAACATAAATAAGAGGTAAGGTTCAGCTATGAAATAAAGTGGCATAATGAGGCAAAGACTAATTCAGAATCACAGATTCTTGGAATGTGGATAAATGGCTGTCCATAGCAGGGAGTTAAATCTCTTTCTGTAAATGCTGCTTTCTGTTGAGAAGTTGTCATTCAGCAGAATGTTGGACTGTGTGAACTTGGTGTACAGTGCTGTGACTTGCATGTTTTGTCCCTGGATAGAGTTTGATTTACTTGTAGTAGAACAACTCGTATTTCCTGCACTTTATGCCATGTTAATTCATTCCTGTGCCAGGGGTGTGTTTAAAGGGTACACTGGTAGAATCAATTTAGTAGAAGTTCTGCTTTACCTCTGTTTACTAACACATTCTTCAGGCAGTTAAGTTTTATATGCTCCTTGCATCTTTAAATAGATATAACTTCAGTATTCTTGTCTAGTTTACCTGTCCAGAAACTTTTCTTTAGCCTTATCTTTCAGAGGAAGAGATTTACCTTCCTTCACTTGCAGCGTTAGGATGGCCTTTGAAAGGGTCTGTTTTATTAGGAATGCACTAAATGGTTCAACAAGGTGATTTCTGTGACTTTTGGTGACCTGCTTTGTTCAGAGTTAGCAGTGCACTATCTGCTAGAACTAGTCTTCTGTGTTGCTGGTGAATGGTTTTGAGTGAAGCTCAGGAAGCAGATTTTGAGCAAATGCCTTCACAGTATTGCCCAAGTATGAGTTCAGTTAAAAGGAGGTGTATTTATGTAGGCCCTTTGCAACCAGCTGTCAGCATGGGCTCCTTTTACTGTCTGTTGTTACGTTGAGGGATCTCCCGTGTCAAAATTTATCTTCCCCTGAGCTGACACATAATACTTGTGTGGGCTGGTGGCTCCTTGCACAGTTGATACGTTCTTCATACTCCTCAGCTGGCAGTTTCTTAAGTGGATATAATCCATTCAGCAGATTTCCTGGAACTTCTCTTAACATAGCTAGGCAACTCTCTTACTCCTTTAAAACTGCAGTTCCTCCTTGACCTCCTCTGCTTGGGCAAATTGCAGGCTATATACTACAGCAAAGGCAAAAGATCCTTCTTGTCACCTTGTGGGCATCATGACTGCCTTCCTTAACCAAGAGGCATAGGAGCTTGGTTTCTGCATGGATACTTGAGTACAGTGGTATCTATTAGGTTGTTGTCTTCAGGTTTTTGACATAACCACTTCCCCCTAAAGAAGCCCCCTTTTTAAGAGAAAGGAAAATGGGATTTCTCCTCAGTTGTTCCTGAGATAAAAGCATGACACACTCACAGAAGAGTGTAAAATCCTCCTATTCTCTTTTTCCTGGGAGGTCCTACAGGTATTTGGCCTCCTACAGGTCCCCAATTTGGTACTCAAAACGCAATACTGTAACTAGTTTTATGGCACCCTGTGTCACCAAGTTTCATCCAAACTTGCTGTCATACAGTTCTGATGAACATTTGTTTGGGATTCAGTTTTGCGTTGAGAATGCTCATAAAGAAAATACTGCTGTGTGCAGCTATTTGGTACTGTCTTGCAAGTTGTACCAATTGCCCTGGGCCTGGATCTCTCTCGTTTTCTTCCTGTAAAACAGTTATGCATACCTGGAGGTAAAATAATAACCTGATAGTGAGTTTTCAGTTGTCAATGTGCTGGTCTGATTTGAGCAGTCATTTGGAACAGTCACTGTACACTGTATTTCTTAGAATAGCCAACCAAGAATAACGATAACCTCATGTGAACAGTGGGATCGTGTCTTGGAACTTTCCCAAATTGGAACCGTAGCATTAGTGGTGGTCTGCTGTTTGGCTTTGTTTCAGGCTGTACTGAAATCGCCGCCTTGTGATTTCATATGCTTTCTTATAACAAAAATGTTTTTATTGTAGGGATTTATCAAAGATGTTCATGAGGACTCGCTTACTGTTGTATTTGAAAACAAGTAAGTATTTTATCTTTTAAATTGCTTAAGTATTAGGTTGTTATTTTGAATTAGTGCTTTGGTGGTGGGGTTTTTTTTGGTTTGACGTTTAAGAAGAGAGAGATTTCATTAGAAAGGTACAAGATCAGTACCCTTTTCATGGTCTCCATGAACTACCTTTCTGAATCATTGTATCAGAATTGAGCTCATCAGTTATGCAGTACTTTACTTTTTTTTTAATCTTCAGTGATGCCCATAGATGTGACAGACAGATTTAATTAAAATATTATTCAGTGGCATAGGCCTGATACTCTTAAGCTAAAGCAGAAAAAGATGGAAAATACCAAAGTGCTTATATTAAATAAAAAAAATCTCTTTTTCTCTAATCTGGGGAATGCTAATCAGTGTTCCCAAACAGAGAGAAATAAAAGTATCCTGACAGGGATTGATTTTTCTTTTTAACTGTTAAGAAAAGAAATATCCAAACATATGTAGTTTAAAGACACACCCCCCCCCCCCCTTTTTTTTTTTGTGGGAAAACAGTGCAAGTATGTAAGCAAATATGGAAAAAGTTATCCATGAGGCCCTCTTCATTTAATGTATAAACACAGCAGTGCTGCTAGGGACTTGTAGTGGCAAGTTGAAGATAATCCATGGTATAGTAAAGTACAAATGAATACCTGTTGCTCAGCATTCAGACTGATAACAACATGGATTACCTGGGAGATTCCAGGGCTAATTTAAGGTACTATGGGAGCTACATCCTCTTTCCTGTTTCCCTTCCAGTTGCTAGGTGGAGATCCTAAAAAATGTGTCAGCTTTTGATGTGAAAATTGTTACTAAACTCTGCCAGCACCAACCTGTAGATTAGTTTTAAAGCTTTTCTGAGCCTTTCTTCAAGAAAGATTGCTAGGCAATAAAGGTAATAATAGGGAGCATGCAGGTGTGTTTTTATAAACAGTATTTTATAATCCCAAATATGTAATCCTAGGGTGTGTAGGTCTATATACGTGTGTACATGTGTGTTTGGGGATGTACAGACACACGTAGAAAAAATAAAGTCGGGGGGTGGGGGGGAAGTAGTAATTCTAGGGTTTGCCCTGTAAAGGCAATTTTTTTTTTTCTAACCTGTTTTCTCTAGCTTTGGTTTGTGTTTGGTTTTTTTTGGTTTTTTTTGGTTTTTTTAATGAGAAGTAGTTAGAAGATAAGGTGATAACTGTAATGCTGACACTTACAGAGATGGTTATGGAAGTTGTCACTGTGTCCTAGGGTTTCATACCCCCTCCCCAAAACCTAACAAACAGGAAAAAAAAAAAGAGTCCTTCATCCTGTTCCTGGTCTGAGATGTGACAAATGTTCACTTTAATAGTCAACATCCATTTTACTTTGAGGTAGGAGGCTCTTTGCCTTCAAAGCATGTACAGTCAGGTTGCAACCAAGTAAACTGAAGGAATTTTTGTGGTTCGCAGCAGGGGTCTAATTGTTGGCAAAAGCATTTCTAGTGTTTAGTATCCATGTCATCCATGGGTTTTACAGACAGTCTGTCAGCAGTGGCCAAGTTCCAAAACAGGCTACAATGTATGTTGAGTGTTTTGTTGAGCAAAAATAGGTCTTCTCAGGAAGTGTGTATACAAATTATTTTGTGATGTAAACCTGATAAATTATTACCTTTTTTACTGAGTTAAATTCATTGGGGCTTTATTAGAACCAAAGCTGTCAAGAGTGTCCTGTCCTGAATACATCATTCTCTTGGGATAGCAATCAGCACTAATTGAAGTAAACACATCTACCACCCTAAAGGCAGTCTGAATTGTCAGTTTGCATTTTCTGCTGTTGTTAACCAGTCTTTATCTACAGCTTTCATAAGGTTCCCAAAATTGGTATACTAGCACAGATTGCTAGTGACAATTTTGTGGCCAGAGCAATAATTAATCTTTGGGCAGATATCTGTGATTCTTTAAGAGACATTTTGCAGAGTTAAGGAGGGGGAGGATGAACAAAGACATTTCAGAAACTAGAAACTTTTCTTACCAAGACAGAAAATTGGATCTTGAGGTGCAATTTCATATAGGCTCATTGGAGTTTGAAGCGGCCATATTGAAAGAGAGACTTCTCCGTTGTAAGAAGCAAGCAACTCCCTTTTTTGTAATTTGTGCCACATACTTGGGATAATCTTTCAGGAATCAGTTCTGTCAGATCCTTTTAGTAGGTAATTTGTAGCTAATGACAAGTCATTTATTTCTTAAAACACGTTGTTTTGCATTTCACCAGTGAGATGCTCCAATTTTTTATATTTTGTTATTAAAACTTTGACTCCCTGTATTCTGACAACTGAGCCTTCTGTGCACTTTTCAACTGTTTTTAATTAAAAAATGACAAAACATCTTGCATCTCATAGGGGTAATTTGTTACTGGCCCATCCGCTTCTAGGGGCAGAGTTCCTTTAGATTGAGAGATGGAAGCAAAATAGGTCTACTGCAACTTCAAGTATATTTTATTGAAGGTACAAGATCTCTTCAATCATGCCATCTCATTACGGGTGGTTTGTAACTTTCTGTAAGCTCTGAACTACAAGGCACAATTGAAATTCCTATGAGAACTTTAAGCGGGTTCATTTGAGTTTGCAAGATTTTTGATCCTGGTGTTCAGTTTGATTGCTGTGCTCACACTGTTTCTAAACTGGAATTTATATACACTATAATTTAGGGAATGCATTTAGTCCTCAAGTCTTATGATTTCCCTTTGCATCTGTGAGAGCAGTAACTTCACCAAGGTGGGGACGGGAAACAAAAACCCAGATGCTAAGTTTAGTGACCATTATAGTTGCAACAAGGGCGATTGAATTGCAAGTAATTTTTTGCCAGCCCTTTTCACCATTTCTTAGAAATAGAATGAGATTTAAATACCATTTTATGGCCAAAGTACCTTCTAACTTCAATAAAAGATATCCATAATCTTCATGGGTTTTTCTTGGTTTTCAAAGTTCCACTCTAGTTTTAAAAAGTGTATAATAATGGCTAGAGCAAAACCATGTGGATATCTCACTACCTTATTGAGTTACTTGAGTATAAGCCATCTTTTCAGAGAAAACATTCAAATATATCTATATTGTGCCTGGTGTGAATTGTAAGATGGGCATAAATGATGGACACAGTAATGCTTTGATAGATACATCAAGCCCTCAGATGTTCTAAGTTACCAAGTTTTGTGAGGAGATTCCTTCCCCCCCCCCCCCCCCATTAATTTTTTCCATTAATTTAAAAATCTTGTCAATAAACATCTTTCCAGATACTAGTATTGTCTTGCCAGGATTATTTTGTTCCTTTGCTTATAAAGTTTGCTTTCTAACAATGAAACAAAGAGACTTGATTATATGGAAAGAGTGAGTTTTGATTTAACTCTGAGTTCTAAAACAAAAGAAAGAAAATGTCAGGAAAATTCTAGAAATAATGTGTAATGTCTCTTCAACTTTCAGTTGGCAACCAGAGCGCCAGGTACCCTTTAATGAAGTCAGATTACCACCACCCCCTGATATCAAGAAAGAAATTGGTGAAGGAGATGAAGTGGAGGTGCGTTTATCCTCATGAACTGTCCTCATATGTAACTGATTGTCCGTTCAAGGTGGTGATGATGATTGCGAGTGCATTACCGAAGTGAAGATTTAAAATTGAACATGTGTCTAGTAATGGACTTACTAGGCTTTCAGGGAAACTGTGACCTTTCAGTTTTTTCACAGAACTACCAATGGAACTTTCTCAAAATTTAAAACTTAAAATAGCTGGGAATGTTTCAGAATTAAAAGCAAAACTAAATAATTTTCATTTTTGATCTGGAATGTAATTGTTGGAAATGTTTTGATGTGATGATGCAGTAAAGGTTGTCCGGTAACAATAGTTTTAACCCAGATGAAGTATCTGTACAATTTGGTAGGAAATTGTGTGAGTTATGCTGTTATACAGAGAAGCAGAGTTAGAGATGATAAATTAAGCCAGGAAATTAAGAGGTGCATACTGTTTTCCCAGCTCATTGTATTACCCATAGCAATTTACTAATTAGCTTAACTTCTGGTTTTTACTTTACCTATCCCTAAAATCAAAGTAGTAGGTTTCTTTAGGATACATCTATAATTTTGGGCTAGTAGTCTAAAACAATGTAATACCAGTGCTGAGGTTTTCTCTTAGTTTATTTGAAATGTGTGTGGTTTGTTTGCTTTAATAAAAGTTAAATGCAAAGGGTTTTTTTCTACCTCTTTGCTATTGCAAAATTTCTCTAGTCTGTATGCAGACAGATGACTTTGGCCTGTCAGAGGCCTATAATGAGTAAATGAAACTTAGAGCAGATGAAGGAAATGAAATTTTCAGAAATCACCTGTTCTATTCTGATGTTGCATTAACTTGGTAGCCTTTGTTAAGTATGGAATATGTAGTCATATGATGACTTGTTTCATTTCAGTAGTAAGCCAAGGACAAAACAAAAACCTTAATTGTAGAGTTACTACTATGTGTGAGCTTTCAGTGTGAAGACAATGTTTGACATTACTGAGGAATTGCCCCTGAATAAGTGTTGAGCCTTGAGGTTTTGTCTTCCTATAGAAATTTCAATTGAATTGTCAGTAGTATATGCAAAAGAAAGCCATTCACACTCCTTGCAGTGCAAATTAATAAAGATTTGTGTGAAAAGCATATTGCTGGATAATTTATACAAAAACTATGTTAGTGTAGCTTACTTACATCAAATCTCTCTTACTGTTCCATTTTAATGAAAATTAGAAAAGTTGGGATGTTCTTTCTCTGTTATATGTGCAGGCAAGCGAATTTTGTCTGTATGTGCTTTCAGTGTTTGTTACTACTTGAATTTTCAGGTTTATTCTAGAGCAAATGACCAAGAACCTTGTGGCTGGTGGCTGGCAAAAGTTCGAATGATGAAAGGAGAGGTAAATTATTTTAAAAGTCCTGTTCTCACACTGTTATGTTAAATACAGGAAATATGAAAGTTCTTTGCTGCAGAGAAACTGAATAAATTACAGCAAATACAGAACCATGACGAGAGAGAATTACAAGTTGAGATCATTTTGGAATGTTCTGTGCGGTATTGCACAACTGAGGGTTATGTGTTTCTAGCTGGGCAAGTCACTTCCATTAGTATTTTAATTGCTTGGAGGACTGTATGTGTGCATAAGAGTAGGACTTCTAACAAACCTAATTTGTGATTTGAACTTGGTGCTAAAAATGAAGCAAAGCAGTGTGCTTCACCTGTGGTTAAAGTCTGTTTAAACTCCATAAATAAACTCCATAAATAAGCATAAATTACAGCCATTGGGGTGTGTTCTGACTTCTTCGAGTGTGCATTTCTGCTAAGTGTAGCAGAAAGACACTGGTTGATTTCCTTTTAGGTAGGTCAAGTTTGTATTTTGCTCTTGACTGTTAGCAACAAAGTAACTTGGCAATTCAGACACCTAAATGTATGGAGCTATGGCAGTGTCTGGTACAGCCTCATTCAAGCTTTTTCTGTGAAATGACAGCAAGAGAATTGAACTCTGTAGAAGGTAGGGTCCTATGTCTTGCTGCTGCTAGTGTATTAGATTCCTAAAGCCAAAGGGAACCAGGTTGAGAGAGAAATTGACCAGTTTCTGATAGTGTTTTAAAACTATAAACAAATAGTAACTGCGCTTGAGGTCTTTGAAGACTAGTGGTGGTAAATGGCAAAGGAACTCTCTGTGTCTTGATACTTGTGGATGAACATCTTGTTAAGAAAATGAGAGAAAAGGACACAAGCTGATTTGAATGGTAGAGTTTATCATTTGGGTCACTCTCTTTTTCTCTTGTGTCACAGAAATTTTGAACTTTACTATAGGTTGCTTTTTTCAGGAAAAAAAAAGCTATCAAAGAAAAAATTCTTAGTTCTGAATTCAAATTCAGTTTTAGACAATTTTTAATTTTCTGGTTTTGACAGGGAACAAACAATTGTTCATCCTCAGGTGGCTGATCTCTCTGCCATAGTGAAATCACTTATTTTATGGAATTGTCCCCTCACAGAAAACCTCACAGTTCAGTTTTTGGCTTCTTTGTACAATCTTTAACATGGTTCCTTAGTAATTTTTTTCTCCATGGTAAATGTGAAATTCAGATAACTGGTATCTGTTTAACTAAGTTGTCTATCATTAGATACACAGGTTTTGAGGGAGGGAGGAAGAGGAGAAAGTACTGTTACAGTCCTAAATTGTGTACTGGTGGAAGGAAGGGAGGGAGGATAGGAGAAGGCTGCATCCCTAACACAAAGCCAGGGTCAGGGACCCTGTGCACAAGCTTCTTTATACTTGTGTGTGCTGGCTGGAAGTGTAGGAGTAGATTATTAGTAGCTGTTAAACCTTCTTAGCTCTCTTGCTTTCCTAAATTCAGGATAGTGTGTATCAAAAAGATTTTAGTTTTTATTTTCCTTTTGATCTTGCATGATTCACAGGTGGGTTGTCCATTGAATCAGTGGATTTGTCTTTTTATTGTTAACTGTTGCAGAACAGGTATTTCTGTGATGAATGAGTTAGTTTGCTTTTCTGTTAGGTATTTTTTTAGAATTGGAGCTCCATTAAACAGCTTTATCAAACAGTCCAGTAAATTCCAGTTGAAATTTGAACTACAGTAGGTATTTGAAGAGGGATGGGCATGAGAAAAATCAAAGATGCTGTGGGGGACTGAAAGTACATTGATATGGTGCCCTTACTTTACTGAGGCATCAGATGGCTACTGAATTATGTAGAGGTCAATTTTTTGTAGAACTGTAGCATTATATTAACGCAGATTTATATTCCAGTCAATATATTCCTATCTTGTACTCTCTCGGTGATGCTGGTAATGTTACTATGTCTTGTATTGTTCCTTATGGAGGTTGATATTTAAAAAAAATTTTCCATAGTTCTATGTCATTGAATATGCTGCTTGTGATGCCACTTACAATGAAATTGTCACTTATGAACGACTCCGACCTGTGAATCAAAATAAAACTGTCAAAAAGAACACCTTTTTCAAGTGCACAGTGGATGTTCCTGAAGATCTGAGAGATGCGTGAGTAGCTCTGTACATTTTAATGAGGTGTTTACTGTATTTGGGGGGGGGGGGGGGGGGGGGTGGAGAACCCCGTTGGCTGTTTTTTGTGGGGCGTGGTTCATTGGGCAAAAGGAAAGTTTTGGTGGATTAGGGGGGTGGGGGCTGTTTTGAAAAAAAGATATGTGTG
>JANIJG010015506.1:0-32746 GCA_024611175.1 Megaceryle torquata | reverse complement strand
TAGATCAGGTTGCTCAGAGCCCCATCCAGCCTGGTCTTAAAAACTTCCAAGGATGGGGCCTCCACCACCTCTCTGGGAAGCCTGTTCCAGTGTCTCACCACCCTCATGGTGAAGCAATTCCGCCTAAGGTCCATCCTGAATCGACCTCTCTAGTTTTAATCCATTCCCTCTAGTCCCATCACTGCCCAACGGCCTAAAATGTCCCTCCCCAGCTTTCCTGTAGGTCCCCTTCAGGATATTACATGTTGTCTTTTGTTGCAGCTTGTTGAATTAAGAATGATTTTGTCTCCTTAGGTGTGCTAATGAAAACGCACATAAAGATTTCAAGAAAGCTGTGGGAGCATGTCGAATTTTTTATCATGCTGAATCTGCTCAACTAATAATACTGGTTGGTTACTATTTCTATGTAAATGTTGCATTAATTTTCAGTGTATTTATTGGAGGTATATAGGCAGTTGTGTGTTTGTGTGTGTCAAGGTTTAAAGGCTGTCCATTCCAAAATGGGAAGACAAAGGGAATAAGGGAGAGAGATTTATGGATTAGAAAACGAAAGCAGCTTTAATGAAAATATTAATAAAATGCATTATATACAAACCCAATATCAAACTCACCCTCCTGATGTAAGTACATCATTGTCACTAGTGATGCTGTGGAGCAGGCATTGGGTGAAGTCCCAGTTGTCAGCAGCAGATGGGAACCAGATTCAGTGGCTGGATTCTGGAACACACAGATTGGGATCGAAGGCAGAATGGACAGAGTCCTCCTTGGACACTGGCCATGGAAAAAGAGGCTTAACCCTCGTGATCCCTCAGCTTTATACTGAATATGCCATACATGGGATGGAACATCTTGTTGGGCAGTTTAGGGTCAGCTGTCCTGTCTGCTCCTTCCCACAGGTGCTGCCTTTTACTTGGCACACAAAATTTAGCAGTGACCTTGGTCTGCACAGGAGCAAGTACAAGCAGGAGCCTTTCTGCACATCACTCCATGGTAGTAACTGTAAACAGTGAGCGTTATCACTTCTAGAAGCAGAAGCTGTGTGAAAATCTGCTGTGAACTTCAGAAAGTGCAGTTAGTTAAAGAGACTGAGCTGAGAATTAAAATCACTGCATGGAATTAGTTCTGTTCTAACTCAGACCTGGACAGTATGGAAAATGGTTTAACTTGTCAAACATGTAAATTGTGAGAGATTTAATATAAGTAAGCAGATGTGTTTGAATTTAATCTTTGGGGGTAGACCTTTTGGAGAGGCTGCCTGTACTGCATGCAGCCTAATTCAGGGGCAGCTTTCAGTCTCATTGTTTTTATGAATTTTTTTTTTATCCACGAGTGCTGTTTCACAGATCTGGGCAGGTGGCTCAAAGCTATAACTCTACCTTACTCTGCTCTGGAGCAGTAGATTCTTTCCCTGGTCTGTGTCTGTTCCCCCCCCCAATACTGAACTGTGCACTTTGACCTACAGCTGGGTTTCCACATGAAGAACTGCACCAGGTCAGCATAGCCATTAAGGAGTTGTTCACTTAAGTACTTCTGTGATGGTTTTCTCTTACTACATTATCTGCCTGAACCTCACTCTCCAGAATTGTTTCCCTTGCTTATTTCCTTAGCTCTGCCATTCAGACAGTGACAAGTATGTCTGTGGTAGAATGGTGTTTAATTTGTTTGTCTGGAGAACATCAATAGGAAAGAGCTACTGTGTATATCCAGCAACAAACTCTAGTGTGAAATGTGCTGTGAGTGAGGAGAGAAAATTGGTGGTTTGCAGAGATGGTGCCTAATTTCTCATGCTTTGTTTTGAGGAAGAATAACGTCCATGTAAGCTCAAGAAATTTCAATCGTGTTTGTGATTTAGTTTAATTAGGTTCCTGATTTATCCTTAAAATGTGGATGTGCTTAAAAAATGAAACTTCATGTTCCTTCTTTTTCATAGTCTGCTAGTGAAGCAACAGTGAAGAGAGTGAATATACTGAGTGACATGCATCTGCGCAGCATTCGTACCAAACTTATGCTTATGTCAAGGAATGAAGAAGCTACAAAACACTTGGAAGTAAGCCATAGCTTGTAATTCTTCTTTCTTGAAATGGAGCATGTAACTGTTCATTACACTGAGTGTATGTGTATGAGTCTTACTTTGTTTTCCCTTCAGTGCACAAAGCAGCTTGCTGCAGCGTTTCATGAAGAATTTGTAGTCAGAGAAGACTTAATGGGACTTGCTATAGGAACACATGGCAGTAACATACAGCAAGCCAGAAAGGTTCCAGGAGTTACTGCCATTGAACTTGAGGAGGATACTGGTACTTTCAGGATCTATGGGGAGGTAAGGGGCAAACTTTTTATGAGTCTGAGTATTTCTCTGTATCTGCTATTGGAGGGGTGAGAGCTGTACCCAGAGTAAAGAACTGGAAATTGCTGAGTGTCTGTCTGCATGTTCAAGCTGTGGCAGCTCATACTACAGATATTTAAAATATGAGACTGTTGCAGTGGTGACCTCCATAAGACACATTCTGTGCTGATGCACAAATTCTGTAACTGCATTGTACATCTGTCAACCTGACAGAAGCATTCTTTGCTGCTATTTTACTTGATTGCAGTTTTAAATTTTTTTTTTTCCTTCAGACTGTATATGCTGCTGTTGTTGATTCTTCACCTCTCTCCTTGCTAGTTCATGTGTGTTTTGCTGTGTGGTGTCTGCTCCTCTGAGAAATATGTTAAAGCCTCTATCTGCATCTAACTCTCTTATTTTGGCAGTTTGATGCTGGCTTTGGCAAAACAATGCAGGTTTGCTCCAGGTTAATTCCATTTGTGTGACTCTTGCCTGATGTGCTTTAAAATCTCACAAGTGCCTTGAAATGTAGCTGGTGTTTGGACCAAAACAACTATCCATTCAGAGGGCAGAAGAGTAGTGACAAAGATGCCATTGTCACGAGGGCCCTGTCGGAAGATTTCTTGAGGGTTTTTATGCTGTATTACCAACTCTGAGTGCCACTAACACCTTGGTGTCTGGTGTTACCACTTGTAGAAATCCTTGGTTGCCTACTGTTTCAGGAATCTGTGGTCTTGAAGGAGTAGAACCTGTCTGTGGTCCAAGGGTCAGGTGAAGTCGATACAGAGGAGAAACTTAGTCATCTTCAGTATCTCTGAGGTTCTTTGTCCTTTTTTTTTTTTTTTTTTTTTTTTTTTTTTTTGTTTTCTTAGAAGTCTTAAAACACTTCCAGGGTATGGCAACAGGGTGGCAACAGATCCTTTGCTGATCTAGTAAATCACATCTCGTAGCTCATGAATTTGGACAAGTTCAAACACGGTAGACTGCCCACTGTATTGCAGTTTTGATCTGTTTAACATGAATGGTGTGATGCTGAAACTTGTTGAAAGGTTATGACTGTCACCAGCCTCTTACAGTAGTGCACAGCAATGATTATAAATACCAGATGCCCCCTAAATAAAAATACCTTTAGACACATCCAGCCTTGTCCTTCCTAGAACTGATAGCTGCTTCTAAAAACGCCAGTCAACCTAAATATTCCATGTGACAAGGGCTTTAGCATCTGGGTATGCTTGTCTACTCTTCTTGCCTGGTTTCAGCTGAAGTTGGCAAGCATCCAGGCTCTTAATGGCTAAATGCATTGGGCAGACAATTTTAGGCTGAGAGAAGTATGGGAGTAGTGATCCATTGTCCTTGATGTTGTAGTCCAGGTCTGAGGGTCTCCCATAGCTAACATTTTGCATAGAAATAAAATTTCAGTGTTGCTCAGGGTGGGAATCTTTGAAGGAAGACACTGGGAGGTAAATTTCAAAGAACATTGGGATCCTGTGATTAGAAGGAAGCTAAACTACAGGATGTTTTTCATGCTTTTCCCTTGTCTTATCAAGACCACTTTGCTTCTAAGACCCTTCCCCTTCCACCTGAACTGCTGCTTGCAATACCTGTTACAGAGAGCCACAGTGCTGTGAACGTCAGAGCTTGGACAGTGAGTGGCTGTCCCTGCTTTTGAAATCTCCAACTTCTCTGGGAGTGAGAGCCTAGAGCCTTGCCAGAAATAGAAAATCTTCTCTTAGACCTTTATTACTGGCATCACTGAATTGCATTCAGTTCTTTAGCAGTTCTTAACACTTGAGCTTCTTCCTTCTTACACCTTTTTTTTTTTTTTAAGTTTCTTAACCATTCCTTTGCATAGAACAATAGCAAGATCCTATCTATCCCAGCTTTTTCAGGAGACTGTTAGCTCTTGTTTTCTCCAAAGGGAAAATAACATGAGGACTTATTTTCCCTTGGGAACTTTCATTAGCTCGGTTGCATTTGAACTAGGAGGTTAATACACATCTTGTTTTCTTGAAAAAGTATTTAAAGTATTTGTATCATGATGGTAAAAGCATTGTTCCCTGCCATGACTTGGGGAGCTTTGCCTTTATCTGCATGGGGATAAGGCTTTTTAAGTCATTCCCAGAGGTAGTGTTGTTCGGTTTGGTGTTTTGTTGTTGGTTGTGTGTGTTTGTGTTTTGGGTTTGGTTTTGTTCCCTGCCCCCTCCCCCCCCATTTGGGAAGGTCTAAAAGAGCAACCAGGACTTTGGAGAGACTTTCACAAACCTTGTCTCAGACTGGTGTGAGACTCCTGAGACAATAACGAGAAGGCACTCCACCAGCATGTAGCCACTGGATCTACATTGCTGACTTGCAAAACATTTTCCCTCAAATGTGTAGCCATACAGTTCTTGTTTCATACTCCTGCAGAACTCTCCTGCTGCAAAGATGGTAGTTATAATGCTGAGTTTGGAAAAATACCCTGTATTTAATGTTACTTATTAGGCTTTTCAAGTAACATGGACGTGTTTTCATTGTATGGGCTACTATTGTCAAGTAACCAGGGCATGAGTGCATGTGTGGTCTGTAATTCCAAGTTAGAAAGGCAGTTTCTAGTAACCAGAATTCTCTGATGTCTTCAATCCATGTGCACTCTGATTTCTTTAGAGAGAGAAATGATTTTTCTTTCCCTTTTTCTGAATTACACACCGCAAAAAACATTGTCCCAATCAGCTTTGTGCTATCTCATGTTGAGGTGTGAGTGAGTCATGCAGGTTGTACTCGCTTAAAAACTCTGAAGTGCTTGTAGCAAAGTGTAGATATGTCTATGGGTGCACTGAAGAGCTGCAGTTTCTGGCAGTGGTTTATTTTCTCATTTTGACTCTGCTGCTGTGAAAGCAGTCACTGCTCTTTCATCTTTATTTGGGAAAGAAATTATAAACATGCTTCTGAGGCAGGACATTGTGAACTCTTCACTTAATTGTGTCCTATTGATAGTTTGTTGAAGGTGAAAAATGTGTGTGGAAGTTTGTATTCCTGTGCAGTTGTTTTGAGTATGCTCCCAACAACTTCCTGTTCATCTGTTCGCCGTGCTTTATTGCTTGTTTCATTATGAAATCCAGTTCTCCCAAGTTTCTCACTTTGACCTCTGCCAGCAGTTTACAAGTCTTTTGTTCTTCTACAACTTCCCTAATTTGATGGAAAGATACAGGAGCTAGTGCTAGTCTTTATGTGCTGCCTGAAAAATGAAATGATGAAAGGGTTGGAGCCTTAATGTAAAGTGGAAACTGCCAAAGGCTGTCACTGCTGACTAGGTGCTGATGCTCGTTCCTTAGTTCTGTGCTTTTTCTGACACTATCTGAAGCTTTGTTTCTCGTTTCAGCATCTCTATAGCCTTCATTAACTGTCAATTTCCGTTATTTAATAATAAAGCTGTAAGGGAGCATTAATAGTTTTTGCCACTAACCAATGACACTGCCCAATCTTGGAAAAAAATGTAGATGAACGGTGGCCAGAAACCAGCAATGTGAAAGGAGAGTGCCTTGGTTGTAGTATTACTTGGAGCGCAGAGGTGATGCGATGAGGACAGACTCCTTGGTGCAGTACACTGTTTTAGCTGTTGCTGTGTTCTCAAAAATGGTACCTTTTTTTTAACAGAAAAGGCTGTAAAGCCAGTCACTGTTTACAGTGAGCTTGTGAAATTCTGTATAGAGATTGTTCTTCAACCATGGGAATGTCTTACCTTTATCAGATAACATAATCTTCAGATACTGTCAAGGAACAAATGGCTGTAAAATTAATTTTCTCCTTTGCCATTACCTTGTGGGTAATGTGATAGTCTCTTACACATTGGAGACAGCATTTGAAATTGTGTTGATATTGGTGACATATCAATTGTAGCACAGCTTCAGTGGAGAAAAACTGGATGCATCCAAAGCAGTTCAGAGGAAAATGCAAAGGTTAAACTACTTTTGCACTGTGAAGTCAGGTGAAATGATATAATCCAGACTTTCTTTTAACGTATAATATTCTTGTAAGCCGAAGTTTTTATGAATGCTAGTACCACCTCTTACAAATTTGTTTCTTTCAGTATAGATTCTTTGTGATAATTTTTATATTTAATTTTATTTTTAGAAATGGGCTCTAGATTTGAAAAATGTCTTGATTTTGGAGGAAAAGATATAATTAGCTGTTTTTTTCCCCAATTAATGTCTGTCAAAAACTGCTTCAAGATATATCTGTAAGATATTCTGTCTGGGATTTGCTAGTGATAAGTTGTAGACTGCATTTTAAAATGTCTTGAAATAACATTTAAAAAGCTGTTTCTTTCATTGCTGATGCTTTTGGTTGGTACTGAATTTTGTCTCTAGGCATTTTACTCAATCATTTCTTCAACATCTAGTTCAAAACTAGATTAATCTTGTCTCTTCCTCTCTTTTTGAGAATAAGTTTGATGATGGGCAGACTTGCAGCTGTTGCTACAAGGTTTTGTTTTAAATGTATTATATTGACAAATAAGCTCTTTCTTTTTTCTTCTGTTTTAATTAATTTCCAGACTGCTGATGCAGTAAAAAAGGCTAGAAGTTACTTGGAATTTGTGGAGGATTTTATTCAAGTTCCCAGAAATCTTGTTGGTATGTAATACTGCTAAAACTTGAAATCTTGGGAAAATGGTGCCTAATCAGCACGGCGCTGAAAAGAAAATTTAGATGCTAGTACAATATTTGATTTCTCCTTTTAAGTAGAAAGTGACAAATCTTTTAAAACTATATGTGTCAAGGAATTCTGAAGAAATTGCATATATTATTGTTAATTAATACTTTGTCAACACTGAAAATGGTTAGAGACTTGTACTATTTAATTCAATGGTAAAATTAGAAGTTCAGATTCCAATTTTAAAAAAACCTAAAATTGCAAAATTGACTGCTTAGAAGTGCTGAAATTAAATTCCAAAATTTAATGTAAAAATACTACAGCTGAGTTTCAAGAATGACATGACAATTTTCAGGTTATTGCTCCCTCCTGGGCTCTGATTTGTCAGAGTTGGTGGTTGGGTGGTGTTGAGCTGCTGTATAAATTCACAGTGCCAGTCTCATCCTCAGTCTGGAATCAGGCATTGCAGCTTTACAAAGATGTGGCTTCCCCAGACTTTCAAATGCATATTATAGTAACTTCTGTATCATAAGCTACCTAAAGAGGATGTTAATCTTACTCCCTCTCAAAAGCGATCTTTCCCTAGTCCAGCCTTCCCAGGATATGTTTTCCACTTCCCTTGTCCTGCTCCTCTTTCTCTGCTGCTTGTGCTCGCCCAGTCTGGCAGCTTCCTCCTGTTGTGTGTGACCAGCCCGCAGGCAGTGCAGTATGGAGGGTGCAGACATTGTACCCGATTCAACAGCACTATGCATTATCCAAAGGAGAAATTAAAAGCTGTGCTTTAACTTCCTATGGGTTTGGGGCTTAGAGCTCACAGACTGCATAATTTAATAATTCATGTGCAAACTGCTAAAAATTAGACTTTGAAGGTTTTATAACTTGACCAAGGTAAAATGCATCGTTGGGGGGGAGGGGGTGTGTCTGTGTAACCTCTTCAAATTATGTAACTGATGCAATTTGATGATTCTTTTATCTACCTACTGTTAAAGTTAGTTTTAACATTCAGCAAATAATCGTTAGTTTGTACATGAACAAGTGGTTTTTTGTTTTTTTTTTCTGTAATGTCATTTAGCAAGCCTTGTTGAATCAAGGAACTCTGCTAAATCTGATGTTTCACAGATTGACTTTTGGGGGATTTGGATAGCGTCCACTGGTGCACATATACCCACGTAAGAATCGTGGCGCTAGTCATAGTAATGTATTTAACTAAAAGCTACTTTTAAACAACTACAGTACTGATTTATGATGAAGGCAGGCATCTTGCCCAAATCACTGATGGTCATATATGTAAGCAGATATACATTTAGCTACCCTTTATGAAGACAACCAAGGTAAAATAAGTGTAGTGATCATGAATGACTCAAATTGAAAGTAGTGTGCTATGCCCAGTTGCTCCCTTTCTGTACCAAGAGGAGAGTGCCATCTGCTGAGCTGACAGGTTCAGCTGCTTCCCTGGGACTGAGGACTTTTTCCCAAATACTGGCTAACCGTTATCCATAGAAAAATGTTTAACACTATAATGAGTGTGGTTTATTTTAGTAGTAGTAACAGAAGCACTGAGCAAAATAAAATTGTTGGCTTGCAGAATGATAGGTGTAACATGGGTTTTTTTTTAAGATAAAAGATACAAAAAAAACCCTGTTAAGCTATTTGAACTCTTGAGGAAATGAAAGAAATTTTAATGCTTTTTGTACTTGCCTTTGTATCATGTTGCTATCTCTTGTAAAGAATGTTCCTTTATTGAGTAACACTTGTTGTAAAGGCAAGATTAATTTTCAGAAAACTCTTAAGTAGTTTTTTACTATTAAGAGTCTGCCAACAAATGTATATGCGTGTGTAAGGAAAGATTGAATTGAGGGGTACACATGGATTCAGGGGTCCAAATAATTTTGATATATAAATTTAAAATAACCATATGCAAAACTTTTGCATCATTTTACTCTTAGGCTGGTTCTATTTGAAACTTGTGTATAGTGGTGATTTTCATCAATACTTGTCATTCTATGCATATATTTATATATATAAATCAGAAGTTTTCACTTTTTTTCTGGCACAGTGTGAGGTTTTCGTTGAGGTTTTTCTTGTACATCTGTGAAGTAGGAGAAAAGATTAAAACCAAGTGAGCAGTACAGGAAAGTTGGGTGGTTGTCACAGTTATGTTGTAAGTAACTGAAAATATCAAGAAACCCATGAAAATACTTTGCACACGGGTGCAAAATTAACCCTTCTTGCCCTCTGAAGGAAAGGTTATTGGAAAAAATGGAAAAGTGATTCAGGAGATTGTAGACAAGTCTGGAGTCGTCAGGGTGAGAATTGAAGGAGATAATGAAAATAAACTGCCCCGTGAAGATGTAAGTACTTTGTTCATTTGTTCTTTCTCTGATTAGCTTTTTATTTTCAAAACGTGTCATGTTGAATGTTTTTACAAAGAATATGTAGGAAGATACATGCAGAAAGTGAGAATTTCTGGGGCATGGCTCCATTGAGTTAAAGTGCTACCTTATAACATCACGAAGGGCTCACTGTTTTCATCTGTGCAGTATGAGACGATTTATACATACAGCCTTTGTGACCTATGCACCCTTTTATTATTATTATTAGTGTTATTTGTCATGGGCAACCCGTAATGATGGTGATGTCCATGTTACAAAACCATGGTATCTGTAATTTGGGTAGTTTTCTAAGGTAGATGCTTGCAGATTATTTAACAAAGCCATTTTTTTAAATTTTTCTGTGGATATCAAGAGAGAAATTTTTTAAGCTTTGGGGTTTTTTTTTCCCTTTCAAGAAAGGTTTTTTTTGCTGCTGGAGCAAGACTTTTGGATTGTTTTTTTAATCTTTCTTCTGTACATACATAAAGTACATGTTCACATACTTGTGCAGACTTTATCTTATGGTCTCATATTCAAAGATGCTTCATCTTACAAAGTTGGTTTAATTAACCACTGGACATTGCTTGGTAAGCTGTAGATGCTTTAACACACCTATTGTGATAGACACACACAATAGTATTGCATGGGGGCAAACACCGTATGGCAAGTTATGTAACTGCCAGAATAGGTTGTTGGGAAAGCTGGACTGTCTTAAGTCCTTAACATGTAAGCTTTTACCCTCATCCCAGCCTGAGCTATTTCTAGTGAATCTGCAGCCCAAGGTTCAGTTATGATCATTGCTTGTTGAGCTCACTTTCAGAATTTAAACAGATTAATTTTTTTTATAATTAAAAAAAACCTAAAATTGTTCTAGTGATGATGTTCTTCCTGAAAATAAGACTTTTTGTTTTGTTTCTGTAGGGAATGGTACCTTTTGTATTTGTTGGTACTAAAGAAAGCATTGGCAATGTCCAAGTTCTTTTAGAATACCACATCGCATACCTAAAGGTAAGTGTACTGCAGAGGAGGGATCTGTAGAGGAAACTTTGGTTGAAGCAACAGAATTTCTGAGCAACAGCTTAGTGAGATTTGCAGTTAATATACTGTTCCCCTGTATATGAGGATTTAAGGTTTGGTGCCTTGAACCCACCCCTTGCCCCTAGGTGTTCTGTAGGCCTTTAAATTGGTACCGTGGTTACTTTACACTGTTGGTGTTGAAAGGATCAGAGTGGAAAGTTGATTTAAGTGGCATTTGGGAAGTAATACGCACTTTTGGTCAATATTAGTGTCCTGTTGTTCTGAGGTTTATACTCTGCTGGGGTAGGATGGAATTCTAGTAGTAACACTCTAATACTGAGTAGTATTAGAACAATTACTATTTTAGATTAATTGGCTTTGGATGGAGTTGTGGTGTTGACTTAACAGAAATAATGAATCCATTTGAGTCATGCTACTTTGTCGGTTTGCCTTTTTTTTTTTTTTTAATTTGACTGGGAGATGTGGTGAAGTTTATTTATGAAAGGTGGTAATAGTCTTAAAAAACAGTCATTCTGCATGGCAATTTCAGATAAAAGTTTTAGATTTCTTCCAGAACTCTGAGATTGCAGAACTCATACTTGAATTCTGTTAATTTCAGTCACCTTCAAGGTGGTGTTAGCTCTGCTAAAGGAATGCTGGTTTTTAAGATGACTGGGTGGGTGATGGCATTTTGTGAAGGGAATGAAGATTTCTTTATCAGCAATCTTTGTTTTTCTTCCTTTAATGTAGGAGGTAGAACAATTAAGACTGGAAAGGCTCCAGATTGACGAACAATTGCGTCAGATTGGTATGGGTTTCAGACCTTCTTCTGCTAGAGTTCCTGAAAAAGAAAAGGGTTACACAACTGACGAGAGCACCCTCTCCTCAGTGCAAGGCTCCAGATCCTACAGTGGAAGAGGGAGAGGCCGCAGAGGCCCCAATTACACATCTGGTTATGGTGAGTTTTCTTGAGCATCTACTGAGTGAGTCCTAAGGATACTTTTGAATCTGTAACTGTCTCTAGATTTCTTTGTGTTCATTATAGCTGAATGAAGGTAAGAGTTGAAAATTTAGAATCGACATTTTATTTTTTACATAGATCAAAACATATAATTAACTACATTCTTGTTGAAGTTGTTTTAAGTCAAAAAAATTGAGCAAACTGAACACTGGGAAGAATGTGTCCTTCAAGAGCAATAGTTACATCATGCAAAGTGGGGAAAGAGGAAGCTCCAGATAACTCTGCAGGAGACACAAATTCAAAACCAAAAATATTTGGAAGTAGCATTATCTGTTTTGAGGAGGGGAAGAAAACACTTGTCTGTGATTGTGGCCACCTTAGGACCATAGGTTTGAAAAGTAAAGCACAATTATTTAAAATGGAGCCAGCATAAATTCCTGTTACTAATATGGTCAGCAGCTAACTGGATTGGTTTAAGATCTAGTGAGGTACTGTCATGCATTTTTAAATTATCAAGGAGCTGCTATTAGTTCCCTAGAGGTGTGCACATGCCCCCTTCATTCAGCAGCAGCTCCCGAAATGGAAACAGTCTGCCTTTGAATATAGATGTATTTCACAAAGAAACATGAGTGCTCCAGGAAATGAGTGGGACACCTATTTATTCAATAAAGTAAATTAGTCTTGGTCACCTACATATAGTTCACTTCTGTTACAAAAATAGACACCCCCTTCTTTTGGATTTTGTAGTCTGTGATTGACTGCATCTTCCAGGATCATGTCATGTTAGGCTGACTTTGACGATAATGCTCATGTCTGTAACTTGATTTTTTGCTGTTTCCCAATGAAATGACTAAACTGTAATGAAAAGTGTTCAGTTTTTCCAAGTGAAAGTCTGTGTGTGTATAAACAATTTTTTTTCTCCTCAGAAAATAGAAAGAATGGCATGTTAGAACCATATGGGTCTAAGAATCTTTTTTCTGGAATGGTTAGTAGGGAGAATTCTTGGATGCTTAAAATAATTAGTAGGTGTTGAATTTTCAAGTATTAAAAAGCTGTGTGGGTTTGGCTAGCTCAGAGATGGTGTGATATTATGGATGCTAGCTAATGTAAACAGTTAAATTGTTCCAGCAGCATTACAACAGCCAGAAGAGGTTGCTTAGCAACAGTCATCAGCTATAATGTGGCAAAGTTGTCCTTGGGAATTTCAGAGAAGTTGCCTAGAAACTACACCAAATGCCTGCAGTGTATATACAAAGAGAGGAGATACTGTTTAATCTTGATTTAGCCGTGTCCATAAACTACAGTTTTGGTAATATTTGAGCCCTTATTTTCCAGGATATTACAAACAAACTTAGCTTGAGAATGTTAGAAACTTGGGTAAATTATGCTCTATCTGTATCTTAAATGTGCATATATTTTTTTTATAAATGAATATGTAGTATAATATCATAGAAGTATGTCAATTCATAGAGAAGTATATAGTAGTAAATTTAACTTTTTTTAATATATCTATAACCAACCATGCTGGTTGTAAGACTTCTGTGAGAATCTGAAACTAGAATATAATCTGAAATTACATATCCATTTCCAATTTTCTTTTCCCTTTTGTAAAAGGTACAAACTCTGAGCTCTCTAATCCCTCTGAAACAGAATCTGAGAGAAAAGATGAACTTAGTGACTGGTCCTTGGCAGGAGAAGATGACAGAGAAAGTAGACATCAACGTGACAATAGACGACGTCCTGGAGGACGAGGACGTAGTGTATCTGGAGGTCGTGGGCGTGGTGGACCTCGTGGTGGCAAGTCATCCATTAGCTCTGGTACTGTTTTTCAAATGTATTTTGAGTTTAGTTTTTGTTCCTGACAATTTTCTCTATAACCTCTTACTATTTTAAAGTATCTATTTTTACATTATAATCGTAACATGCTGGGATTACAGTAGAATTGTGTGATAGTTTGTCCCACACTGTGTTGTTAGATTTATACTTGTTTATTTTCTGCTCACAATGATCTTTGTTTCCTTCCTCTACTACACACAAATAATCACGGTGTTATCAAAGTTTATACATCTCTGGCATGTTACCTATGGCTGCTTTCTGAGTTAAGCCTATGTTTAGATACAGAGTGAGAGAATAAATCACAGAATGGAAATTAAGTTTTATCAGAATTTGACTGTACTAGTTGATAACAGTTTAGTAGTGTCAAAAGTACCATGCCTCTGTGAAGGGAAAGGTGTATTTTACACATTTAGCAGTTAGGAGTGAAAGTTCTCTAGATGTCACCTTGGAAGTCTTTGTGATGAAATGTAAATATAAGTGTGTTTTGTGGTGCCTTAGAATACTTAGTGTTGGACTGGAGAGGAGCTAGTATGAATTTATAAATACTGTAATTCCTTGTGTTGCGCCTTTTGGTGAGGTTGCTTTGTATTTTGAAACTTTCAAACACAGATGCAAATCAGCGTGGAAATTAAATGCTGTGTAACTACAGTGTCTTAAATGGAAACTTTTTTTTTTGTTACTTGCTTAGTGCTGAAAGATCCAGACAGCAACCCTTACAGCTTGCTTGATAACACAGAGTCAGACCAGACAGTGGATACTGATGCTAGTGAATCTCACCACAGTAGTAACCGTCGCAGGAGGTCACGCCGGCGAAGGACTGATGAAGATGCTGTCCTCATGGATGGAATGACAGAGTCTGATACAGCTTCTGTTAATGAGAATGGTTTAGGTACGTAAACTGTTGGATCATAGTCTCGGAACAATCTAAGAAAAGAATGTGTTGTCAGTGTACGTGTAGTGAAACACTTGTTTGTTTTGGTTAGTAACGAAGCGTTGTTATGTTAAAGGTTGCTGTCTGATTAAAGAAAGACCTCTCCATGGCTCTGCCATGATAGGTCCTGTTTACTGAGCTCCACTAGTATTTTCATATGCCTCTTTTGTAAAAACTGTGTAATGGAGACACCAAAGGCTAACTTGTTGCTTCCCATTAGTACTTCCGTTTTCATAGAATGCTGATCTATCAGCACTGTTTCTATTTTGTCCTTGGTAACCTCAGTCTTGGTATAAGAAGGCTACTTATGTAGCTGTTAGTTTCTCTGCCCAGCTACTGCTTAAGTACTTTCCCTCAGTAAATTGTCTTGATACTCTCTGGGACAATATAATCTGTTGTTTAATAATGTAGAAAAAACCCCCTTCTCTTTCATGGGTTTTGTGGCTAAAATTTGACATATGGTTTACTTATTTAATAAACAAAATCTGAGGTCATTAAGCATATGCCTAAATGTTTTAATGAGCCAAGAGCAAAAAGTAAAATCTAGCTTTTGCATTACTCTGTGTGCTTTCAGTATAAAACAATGTTTTTCTTTCAGTCTGTCTCATTTAGCCTGTCTTTAACAGAAGCAATTTTAAATGCCCCATGCTGAAACTGCTGAAGAATTTATTTATTTTATTGTCAGAAATAGTTCATGGTAAACTTTGCAATTGCAGATGATAGTGACAAAAAACCCCAGCGACGCAATCGTAGCCGCAGGCGTCGCTTCAGGGGTCAGGCAGAAGATAGACAGCCAGGTAATTCGAGTGGAGCTGTGGGTAATCTCAGGTCAAAAGCATGAGAGAATGTTGTGTCTGCTGTTTTACATATAGCTGCATAATATAAAAAGGTTACTCAATAACTAATAAGACTACTAGATAAAGATGAAAGACATTTCTACTAGGAGAACTTACAAAAGTTCTTAATCTGCCTAATGACACTAATTGATAATGTCTAACTTTTTGCTTGGACATATAAGTTACGTTTCTGATCCAGTTTTCATTGAAGTCAACAGCCAAACTGCTGTTGAGTTCGGTGGTACAGGATCAAGACAAATAAAAAGGTTCATGATCTGCACTCACTTGCATCTGTGCACTTGCACGGAATGTGACACAACCTTTTCAGCGCTGGCTGAGGAGCAAGGAGCTGGGATGGCA
Source organism: Megaceryle torquata (assembly GCA_024611175.1). Lineage (NCBI taxonomy): Eukaryota > Metazoa > Chordata > Aves > Coraciiformes > Cerylidae > Megaceryle > Megaceryle torquata. The sequence goes on along the minus strand of JANIJG010015506.1, from coordinate 17,481 downwards.
GGGCACGGGTGCCCGGTCAGAGTGCTGTGGGGGAGCTCACGTGGGATCTGCCGGTCCCGTGCCTGTGCCAAACTGCTGCTGTCAGTCCTCAGCTATTGTGAATATTTGTAAGTTACCTACAAATTGAGGGTGGGAAGGAGGAGGAATTTAATGAAATTGCATGTTTCAATTTTTTTTGTTGTTGTGGCTTGTTGCATTTCTTTTGTGTGTACTAACACCTGAAATGTTAAAGGCGAACTAGCTAATGTTCAATATAATGCCCTATTTAGAAAATGCTTGCACATAAAGGTAGCAACAGAAGGTCTTCTAGATTGACAGGTTCAAAATTTCACCCATGTTCACCTTCTTTTTATGTGTGGTGCTCATACAACTTTGGATTAAGGAAAAAAAGTTTTTGCTTACACTATACTAAAACTTTGAGGAAACAAAAAAATTCTGAACGCCCCACTCCCTTGAAAAATACTAAACCCAAATTAACCCACTATTTCTCAACATTCTGGTCTTCTAAGAATAATACATGAATTTATAAAGGGGGAGAAAAAGTAAAAATGGATTTCAGCCTTTAATTCTAAGAAACTAATTTCAGCCAGCAGTATAAAGCAATATTAGGCATCTCTACAAAAGCTATGGTTTTTCTTTTTTAAAGTACTCTTCAGGGGGAAAAAAAAAAATAAAAAATCCCAAGATGTCTCAGTTGACTTTGTATTGATGCCTTTGTTCAAGATACCATTTTCAATTTGCATAGTAAATATTTTTAAATGCAATAAGAAAGAGCATTGGTAGTTAGTTACTGTCTGTGAAAAATGCTCTTAACTTAATCTTCTCAGAAATATGTAGTAAGCATATAGTAAGTGAAATAGAAGGAACTTCACCCTGCAAACGCTAATGAGGTACTTCAGTCGTTTAGTTGTATTGGATTTACATACATGGTTTGGGTTCCTATTGCATAACTGGTGTATTACAGTATGTGCATAAAACATGCTTCATCTTACATGAGAGGAGCTGGGTACAGAACCTTGTAAAAATAAGTCTCCATGTGCAGAAACTCACTTGGTTTTGACAATCATGGAGGGACCCAGTTGTAAGAAGTTAGTTGAACAGAAAATTCACATGCTGTACTGACTGTTCTGATTTGGATTTCATGCACAGTTCCTAAATCCAGTAAAACAGTTCACCTGAATGCATGATATACTAAATATAATTGACTGCACTGTTCAACAGGTAATGCTTGCCAACTCTAAGGTTCTTTAGCTCATCAAAAATACGACTGTATTTAAATTTGTAGTACTATCTATTCTAAAGATAGAATTGACTCTCAGTTGACGTGGTTACAAGAGGGCAGGATAAGACAAAACCAGGCTACAAGAACATGTGCTGAGGTGGTAAGAAGAAAAGCGGTCAGAAAATCCCTGTCCAGCATCCAGTAAGTGTAGCCCCAGCAGTGCAACCTTGGCTGTCGTGCTTTTGAGGAGGGGTCGCTCACACAGAGCTGCTTCCCATTTCTGTATGTGCACCACAATTAACCCGCCCTCCCCTGAGCCAAACATAGTTGACTGTGCAGATTGCATTTTGAATACAGGAGGAGGGTGAGTTCTCTGGCCAATTGCTTCAGCAAGCAATAGAGATTTGAATGCTGCTTTATTGTAAGTGATACCCTACTCCGAAGCTCCCCCAGTTCTCTTCCTATTTTAATTTAACTGTCATTGTAAAAGTGTGAAGTTCTTCACCACTCAATGTAGTAAAGCCCCAGTGATGAAGAGTCTGTACTTTAGAGCCTGCATTCTGATGTTTTCAAACCCAGTATAGAAAGACCTTATTTTCCGATAAAATTTACAATTTGACCAAAATTACTATTTTATTAAGATTCTGCTTTCATTACATTACTACTGATTTTAGTGAAAATTGTGTTTAACAGAAAAAAAAAAAAATCAATCCTTGCTATGTAGTCGATACCTGTAAGTGTGAAGGCCTTTTGTGAGACGTCTCCCAGTTACGCTGTAAACTGTACAGAGAAGACATGTGAAGCTTAATGCTGAATTAGACTTATGATGTGAGCATCACTGTAATTTTTTTCCTTGAACAGTAACAGTAGCTGATTATATATCACGAGCCGAATCTCAAAGTAGACAGAGAAACCCTCCAAAGGAGACACTAGCCAAAACCAAGAAGGAAACGGTAAGATAACTCTTTTTTCACTCATCCCTTGCAGCAAAACAGTCAAGGAATGCTTCATTTGGATCATCTTCATTTGACTACAGATGCATTTGAGTTCAAGAACAAATCATTAAAGGCAAAATTAGCCTAGAGTAAACAGAACTGATGTTGATTTGTAGGCTGTCATAGCAGACTTCAGTGATCACTGTAATGCTCAAATTCAGTATTGGGCATTTTAAAATACTGCACTTACTAATGCAGCATTACATAATAAAATGGGAAAATTATCTGTGGGTGAGTTAAACCACTATAAAATAGAGGATACTAGGTAGCAAGTTTAGTGTCTTAGACCAGCTATTTCAGAAAGTATTAATGTTACCAAGATTGTAGATTTGAGATCTGTTCTTAAAGGATCAGAGAGACATTGTGACTTAAAAAGATTATATACAGTACTGAATAAAGCAGAATACCTTTACTTCTAAAGTAATGTTTAACTTACTGCCACAAGTTACGTTCAAGTAGCAAAATGAGAGATCATTGCTATATGATTAACAAAATCTCATCTTCCTATAGACTTTGAAAGGGGTGTAAAAATCAGTTTTTCAGTTAACTTCTTCATTGGCTTGGACAAATGGAAAGGTGAAATAAAGCATTCTGGATATACTGGGGTTACGCTGTCTGAGGGCTGGTTACCTTGGCGTGATTTCCTTGTAAGTGCCTGATACGGAAGTATCCTGTAGATGACCAGGTAAGTGATGGGATGCTATGAAGGACAGGATACTGGCATGGACAGACGAGAGGTGTTTCCTATTGCAAAGCTTCTGTGTGAGCCAGAGGGGAAATTTAGATTCCACTCTGTGTATTTTTATGGGCTTTTTAATATTACCCTGGTTTTCCTTTTGTAAGGCAAAAGATGCTATTGATGAAAACAGCCCTTCCGAAAAGGCAGTGAATGGTCCTGCCACAGCTTCTGGGGATGAGCCTTCTAAACCACAGCACAGTCCTGATGAGAAGAAAGTTACTGTTCAAGAGGATGGAAATACCCAGGAAGAAGCAGTGCTGAATGGTGTTTCATAAACTGAAGTTCCTAGTTTACAGTTCTTTTACATTACATTTAAAATAGTGCTTGTATAAGCTTGCCAAAGATAGAATATGGATCGCCAGTCTTGACACCGCACTTTCAGTTCCTCCATTTTGGAATACAGAAAGGGGAGGGATCCTGAAGAAATCATATGTTAAACATACTTTGACACCTACTGTGTTATAAATATATCATCAGATGTGCCTTGAGATAGTATATGTAACATTTAAATAAACAAAATTGCTGGCTATAGGAAATGTTATTTTGTTTTCAAAATATGGCAAAGATGTGAGGGGGATCCCTAACATAATACTCTTTATGAAAGCATTAGCTGCTTTTGTTACATTTTTAATAATATGCAACCACTTCTTCACCTGAGGAATACTAGAAAGAAATGCAGTCTAAAATATTTTGCACTGAAATGTAATTTCTCCATTAGTTTAGTCTGGAAACTGGTCTGTTTTAATACATGTTTTTTAAATGCTGTATGTAGAGGAAAAATCTGCAGACCACTGGAATACATTTGTTAAATTCTCATAATCTGCAGGGATACGGGGTGACATTGGCAGTGACTGTTCTACATTGAGGCTTTGTTTGGTTTATTTATTAAACTGTACAGTATTTAAAAATCAAACATAGCTTTAGTTAACACTAAGCTGAATTAGTCATGTCCATTAAGACATAACCTGAACTACTGAAAAGATCAATTTCCAGAAAGTTTATTCTGTATAAACTACATATGTTAGTCCTTAGTAGAGTATTTTTATTTTTGTTTTGGTTGTTTGATGTGCAATATGTTTTTTTTGTATGCTGGTAGTAAAAGAAAATAAACTTTGATCTTCCATCTGTTGACTGTTTCTATCAGAAATTTAAATTACTATTGACTTGAAGGTTTTCAAGCTGTTAGCACTAACAATTGAAAATTACTTGAGGCAGCTTGAACCTTTAACTCTTCTGTAAGAGTTTCTAACTTGCTCGTTTTCCATTCTTTACGAAGATGATGTAAAACCTCAGCTAACAAGTCTAAAACCAAACTTATCTTGGAGACTTCCATAACCCGACTAACATATCTAGGACTTAACATGGATGTAGTTTCTGACTGAGAAGTTTAAGTGTGACACATTAACCCATCTTTTCAGGCATGTGAGCAGGAGCACTGAAGGAGAAAACACAGGTGTGGAAAAACACCTGTGTAGCGGGGAAATATTTTAACAAGTCTCAGCAAAGGGGTAATGCTGAAGTTGTGCTGACTTACCCGATTTCATTAGAAGGACAAAAGCAAGCATTGAGATTCACCTGTCACTCCAGCTGCTACACCCTGTACAGCTACAGAAGAGCTGTACCAACTACCTTTGGGTATGTATTTCATTTAATTAGATGTGCAGTTTTTTAATATGATTTAGTGTTCATGCTCGTCAACAACCTGCCCTCGTGGAGAACACACAGAGTTAAATTGGTGTAACTCTGAAGTGTATACAAGCATCTCACTAGGTAAGGCAGCCCCAAGTGTGGAGAAAATGTAAAAAATGGGGAAGGAAAAAAGAGTTTTGTTTAAAATGGCAGCAGTACATGGCAGGGAAAAACTGAAGTACAGTAGCATTTTGCACATGGCTTGAAATATGCATACTCTGGAACTGCTGCAAGGCAGTGTTCCAGGTGGCTTTTTTGCCCCACTTGAAATTCTGTAGTAAAGGAAACTTAGCACCCTGTCTATAGGTTATGAGTGTTTTCTGTTTTGTACTGGTTACCAATGTGCTCCTCTCTGCTTAAGGTGTGGAGCTCTTAAGGTCTGTATCTAGTCTACAGAAGTGCAGCGACATAGCAGCCAAGGTTCAGTAGAGGGTAAGATCACTTACTCCAGAGTAATGAAAGCTCTGAACTTGTGTGTTTGAGAGATGGGTGTTAACTTTCAGATGTGTTGTACAGCCGTTTTGCTGTAATTGCAGAAAGACTGGTGAGATTCTTGGAGTATGACAGAACCCTATGGCCCTAAAAGACACTGGGATACGCTGGGCTTCACGCAGCCCGATGAATCCAGCTTGGGTAGTTTGAGTAGTCTGTGAAAAGAGTTTATTTCCTAATAATTACAACTGCAAACCTTATTCTGTGAGTTCTAACTTTGCAGTGTAAGAAATATAAACTACAATACATTACAAATTGGGAGTTGATTCAATTCTACAAAATCCATCAAACTGAAAGTTACTAAAAAAAAAAAAATCCTCTCAGGACACTTAGGAAGCTCAACCAACCTTATTTTTCACGAGCCAAAGACAAGTGATTGAATTGTTTCCTATACTTTATTTCTTCAGGCGGAGACAACCCACACATCTATTAAAGTTCTGCCCCTATCCCTAAAGCAGCTCATTATGCTCACTTTGGTGTATGAAAAAACAGTAGCATGAACTTTAACCAGAGCTAGTTTAACACAAATGGGGCCACAGCATGTGTAACAACATGTTACACCTACCTCTGTCTGGTAACTTGCATTGGCCAAACTGAGTTACACTTTTACACTGAAAATAGACGTGGCAGATTTTGCTGCTTAATAAAGAACCACTATGGAAAAAAAACCCTCAAGCCTCACTCCCTCACATTTCCCCAAAAAGTGACAGGGGGGAGGGAAGTACCTCCCTCAATTGACAATTCCATCTTCATTTAAGTCAAAGACTGACATGACAACTTTTCTTAAGCCATTTATCAAAAATAATCATTTGCATGGGCAAACCCTCTGACTTTCATTTTTTAGCTTGGTCTTCCAGTAAGTCTTTAGCTTCATTGATTTTGGCTGCTACGTATGGAGAGCCACCTAGAAGAAAGATAAGCGAATGTTGCATCAGATGGAAAAAAATACTTTGCATTGTTAATAATGCCACTGTACACAGGAAAAGTAATAGTACAGTCTGAGCAGTGTTTGAGTTAAAGAACAAACTGCATGATGACTGAAGCTGTTTAAGTTTACAAAGGGTCAGTGCAGCAGCTCGGTCTGCAGATAGCTCATTAGTCTTAGGTTGCTTTTAGTTTAGTGGAGGGGTTTTTTTTCTTCTATTTGTGATAGTCATACATGAATCAGTCACTAATGACTCAGCCTGAAGTTCAGTGTGAATAGGGAAGCATTAAACTCAAGTCTACAGATAGACCTTTTCCCCCTAGTTCACAGCCAGCCTAGAAACCAGTGCTGCACCAGGGGCCTAGTTCAGTTTTTGAACATAACGTACATATGACTTGTGAAGATACTGAAACAGAATCCACAACACAAATGCACTGAAAGCATAATTGATTCTGAGGTGCAAAGACTTGCAGCATGTATCAGTAGCATGTACAGCATTTACTAGTACTGAAATGAGTATTTACTTTCAACTTAAGTCACATAAAACTTCAAATACTCCTAGCAGTCTTTCACTAAGTATTTTTAGGTTCTGCATATATTCAGTAAAGTGAGTTTTCAAGCTAACTTGTGCTACGTTATCCATGAAAGGCATATCCCAAGGATTATTTTGGATTTTGGTGCACAGAAGCAAAGTAATGAAGTTCAACAGTCACTTTAAAGGAAGCCAGTTTTTTTTAAGTGAGGCTTAAAAAGTCAAGTGCAAAACACTAGCCCATGATTCTGACTCACTGAAGTAAAGAGAGTTGAGAACAGGTACAGATGTCTCTCAAGTTCATAACTAAGCATAACTAGGCTGAACCTTCAGAGTACCACAGAGATACTTCCTAGGTCAGAGTTCAGACACAGAAGCCTCAATACATGCCACTGATCATCATTTCCTGATGCATTCAAATGAACTCAAACTCATGGGGTACTTTATAAAGGGCACAAATACACTCTGAGCTTTCATCTAAAATTAAGGCAATTTGAAGTCTTGTTCTAACAAACTGTATTTTAATCTGATATGCACAGCAGATACAGCAAGTCACAAGATGACCTGCTGCATCTGTCTGCTTGCTTTAGAGCATACAAACATAAAAATACGCACCAAAACCCTAAGAATTAAGGCACCGTAAAATTTGTTTTCACTCATTTTCTGGGATTTTTTTTGTAGTAGCTGAGGTAGTCATGTCAGTCACTTCTTTCCTACACAGTTCTATTATCTGTGTTATTTAAACAATGTGAATTAATTTACTTACCTTTATCTGGATGATTCAGAAGCATGATCCTTCTATGAGCTTCTCTAATTTTACTTCTGTTTGCTGTAGGGCTTTGGAAAAGAGAGAAAAAATGACTTAAGGGAACCTCATAAAATCCCTCTGATCTTTAAAAGTGGTCTTAGAAGCAGCAAGCACTCTGCCTTAGCCATAAGCTCTGTGGCTTACATGTATGGGTTTTCTTTTCCTACTATGGATGTGCAACATCTACATCCTGGTGAAGGTTTTTCCCATTTTTCCAAAATGCACTATGCTGAAGAAGACAAGCTAGCACAGTCTAATAATGGAGGGCTGGGGTGGGGACCCAAGGAAGTCATTCACATGGTCAAAAAGAAACGGAACTATGTTGTAACATTTTTATTGGGAAAAATCTCCTAAAGGCTGGGGAAAAAAAATGCTCTTGATTTATTTAAAAAACACAAAAACCAACAAAGCTTGTACAAAACTTCACAGTTGGAAGTTGCCTTCAAACAGAAATGGGTTTTATTCTGTATTTTATTAGATAGATTTGTGTATTCAGTCATAAGTCTCTTTTAAGTTTTGACAGGTATAGCTTCCTTACTAAGACATTCCAGAAGTGATGAATTTACTTCACGTGCAAGAAGTGTGTCTGCAGCACCCTCCCATCACGTATCTAATCCACCAGCAGTGATGGGAAACACAAGCAAAGAGCACAACTGCGTTCTCTGTACCAAGTAAAGCCCCAGGCTTCCTGAAAACAGCCCATTTAACATGGACCTGTACATGACTTTTGAATGTGATGGGGATTTGCAGATGTATGAAGTCCAGTTAGTTAGCTTTGAGCAAGCAAACGTGCAGCCAAGAACCCCAGCACCTCCTGACAGGCCCATTCCCTGACTTGGCAGTGACATTACCAAGGGGAAGCTGGGCTTAGGAGAGTCCTAAACACTGAGGATTATGTCCTTTTCTAGCCACAACAACAATTGGGTACCACTGTAGCCTCCTTTTTACATTCATTTGTAATAAATTTCCTTTTACCTCACTCCTAGTATTAAAGCTGCTTCTCGTTTAGTCATTTTAGGTTCAAATCCACCTCTGTAATAACCACTGAAGGCCTGAAAGAGAAAATGTGTTAAAGAACAATGATTTTTATCAGTTAAAACAACTAATTACTGCTTTAATAGCTGCTAAGTTTCTCATCTGTAAGAATATTGCAAAGCTTCTTTTTGCTTGTAAGAAGAAACTCAGTTTACTTAAGTATAATACTGTTACTTAAATGAGTACTTCAGCTTGCCAAAACAAGTTCTCTTATCTGTTGACCATCACCAGAGTCACTGAAATTCACTCTGTTTTTACTGAGAAAACTATGTTATTAGAAGGAAATACAGCAGTGCTCTACGGAGACAATAGTCCATAGCTATTTCACCAAGTAAACTTTTAAATAAAAAGAGGCTAGTGCTAAAACAAAAACTTACAGATTTTGGTAGATTCTGAAGCGCTTGTTTTACTTGTGGCTCCATTTGCTTCATAGCTTTTAGTGCATAGCGACCTTAAAGAAAGCAGTGTTGAACAAGGCTAAGTTTCATAAAGCTATAGCAATTCAGTGCAACTCCTAACTTGTGGATTAGAATATGGAATAAAATTGGGGGGAGACATTCAAAGGCAAACCTTTGATACTTTGCTTACAGCCATGTTTCTCAATACAGGCTATCGCAAAAGGGGGTCCTGTATCTGCTACTGAACACCGTGAAAATTTATCAGTACTGAAGCAGGCACGGGTAAGTGCAACAGGGTATTCGGTGTCCTCCCATCATCTACAAACCTGCAAATCCAGCTGCCGCTATGGTCAGGCCAACTGCCACCATTGTACTGGCCTACAAAAGGAAGACAAAGTATTTGTTTACCAAAAGAAAAGGAAAAAAAAAAAAAAAAAAACCCACAAAAAAACCCCACAACCACACCCACCCAGCAAACTCTACAAGGGGCCGGAGCTGTAACACCAGAAAAGGGGGGGAAGAGCGACCCTAATACGATTTCCTTGGGCCGTGCCCCCTCTCAGGGGCCGCAGAGGCGCCGCTAAAGCAGCGGGGCTGGGGGGGTCAGGTGCGACCCGCCCCAGCTGTGGGGGATGAGGCAAATCCCGCCTGGCAGCACCGGCCCGTTCGCCGCCACCCTTTAACCGCGGAAGCACCGCAGCTGAGGTGGGAGCCAACGTCTCTGACAGGGGTCTGTGTGGGGTAGCGTCCTTCCCCCACCGCCCAGGGCACTGGGCACCACGGCCGGCCAAGGACGAGCCGAGTTTCTCGGCCCGTGGAAGGGCTGGGGAGCTGCCGGCCCAAACGCAGACGGCCCCCGGCTCAAACGGCGAGACCCGCCGGGCCCGGGCCCGGGTCCCCGCCTGCACTCACCATGGCCGACCCGGCCCCGCGCCCTGGCGATCGCCGGGACGAGCTCGCGGAGCGACCGGCTCGCCGTACGGCACCCGGGCCGGCCGCAAAGCCACCGCCGGCTGTCGTAAAGCGGGGCGGGAAGGGAGCTGCGGACACCGCCCCGGGGCGGGCGGGGAGCCGAGCTGAGCCCGGCGCGGTGTGAGGGGTTGGGGGGAGCTCAGAGTTGGTCGGGAGTGCTGCCTGCGGAGCAGGGCTCGGCAGGCCGGCGGAAGCAGCTCACTGAGCGCAAGCCGGGAGTGGTGCGGGAGACGCCAGCAGGGGCCTTTCCCTGGGGACACTGTCACCGCCTAGGCCTGGGGGGCGGCCCCGGGGCGGCACTGATGGGTGTCCTACGGAGAGGGCTGACTTTGACCTTGGACAGTAACCGCTGCAAGAGCGACAGAGCCCAGTGTTACGGCGTTATGACAGTGATAAATTTATTCTTGATGTAAATAAGCGATTTTGTTGTTCATCTAGCGCCTTCTCGCACACCAGAGTGGGTTTTTTTTAGAAAAAGCAGGTTTTTTGGTATTCGCATTTTTCTTGTCTTCAGTAGTGTGTTCCCCCTTTGTCCCATTTTTCTGTGAGCTATGCTCTTGCCACCTCCTTTCTGGCCCCAGCACATCACCACCGGATCCTGGATGTTTCCCCACTAATGGAGCTTTCCCGACCGTGCTGTCAGCACAGTGGACTGACCCCCCCAGGCCATGCAAGGGGATGTCACGTCAGGCACTGGTTCTAGATGGACAAGCTCAGTTATTTGACTGCTGAGAGATTACTGTGAAATGAGGGAGAATTATGGGCCTGACAGTTGTATTATCAATAATCATATTATTACCAACAAGAATATTATCAATAGCATATTGTCATCTGTTAATAATACAGTTTCATATGCAGCACAACAGTCGAGTGCCCTGTAGTTCTAGTCTGAAGTTGCAGTTTTGGAAGCTGAGTAACAGCAGAGAGACCTTTAGCCCTAAGGCACTATTTCAAATTGGTCACAATTCAAAGCTCTGAGCGATACTGTCTGACTGATACTTAAGTTTGCAGGAGTGAAAAGCTTTAGTGTCATCCTCTGTGCTTGCAGAACATATCAGTGTCCTCAAGGGCTCCTGGGGGACCTGCTGATCAAAGGCAGACAGCTTTTGGTTCCTTAAGGCCCCAGACTCACAAGCCCTCACATAAGCAGTTTAGTATGAGAGCTGATCGTTGGCTAAGAAGCTTGTAATTTTGCTGGCTCTTGTAGTGGAAGATAGAATTTTTCTTTTCTACTGTACAATTTCTGCGAGTACTGAGTTCATTCTGAATATGTCAAAACTTCAGTCTGAGCTTGAATTTATTTTTTTTTTTCCTCTCTAAAATTTCAAGTGCCTTAATGTCTTCTGAGGTAATGTTTGGAGGTAGTCTCCTGTCTCTTTCTTTCCCTGTCATCCAAGTAATTCTACAAGAAAATAACCTACTGCCTTTTAAAGAGGATAGAAGAAAGATTTTGGTTAGGGCACTTGTACTGTTGCACAAGTGTTTCATGAGATAGAAATAAAGAAAACTTTTTATATTTGATTAAGGAATCAAATTCATTCCAGAGTACAAGGCCCCTGACAGCCTGTAAGACATTTCAAATATGAAAGGGGAGCTAACAAGTGGAAAACAACTAGATGTTTGTTTTATGAGGGGGAAAAAGTCTGTAGAGATCTGTGTGTCTGGCAGGTAATGAGATTTTCTTCATGTGTAGAGCCAGATTTGGTTTTAAGATGGTTTCCTCTTTGTAATGATTTTACCAGGGTATGACAAGTGTGGGCTTTTTCATATGACCTAAACAAATAAAGGATGAGAAAGGGGCTCCTTCCCTGTAATTAATTACATGAGAGCTCGTTCTTCCATCTTGACAGAGCCTTTTGCTAGATTCAGATCTCAGTGGCTTTCAGGAAAGAACTATCTGAAAAGGAGTTTTATTTCTTTCCTCACTTTACCCAATCCCTGTTTAGAAGGACTGGTAGCTCTACCGGCAAAAAGGATTTTGCAGATTTATGCTTTGTGGTTCTTTCTATTGTGAAATTTCTCATTTTTAGAGAAACAAGACAGATGTTACAAAATATTCAAACTTCCACGTGGGTTGGGAACAGGTTAATAACATACCTAATCCTTCTCCTTGACAGCCCTTTAAAGAAAAGCCAGGAGAGCAGATCGTGGGAAGTCTCTGCTTGCTTAAGAGACAGATTTCATCTTTACTGAGGAGATAGAAAACTTTCATCTGTAAGCAGGAAGGTGTGGCAAGAGTTGAGGAGGGATGGAGGGTTTTGCATTATTGGTTCGTTTGACACCAGCAGTTGGACAAGATTGTTCGCTGAGCCTAAAGGTGGAGTAATTCATTTTTTTAACTATTAAATAAAATAATTTATAATATAACATTTGAAGATGCAATGTTATGATTCCCTTAAAATATGCTGTATATATTTCTAATCCATGAGACAGTCTGAACTTTGTTTCTTCTCACAGAGCTAAAGAACTTAGTGTGTCCCGTCTTGGACATTGCTGTGGGTAGATTATGTTGGATGAAGAAGGCAAAGCTGGGGTTATAGAATGCCACACTCGCTAAGGAAGAGGATATTTTTGAGACTTCTAACATGTTTTGAGTATGCTTTTTTCCAGGGCTTCTTTAAGTGTCACGTGTTTCTAGGAGGCATACAATATATGAAATGTTCTTGTACCTTCTGCTAGTGAAAGTGAGAAGCAGTTGCTTTCCCATCCTTAGCACTGCCTGTCTCTAGAGTACTTGGGCATGGGTAATGGGTGTCAGCCATCACCTCTTTACTGACCACAGTACCTAAATGCTGCCACTAAGCTTTCTAAATCTGTATCAGGATTAAAATAAGTTTTCTGTGCATAAATTTGCAAATAGCTGCTCTAAGCTTGTCTAAATCTATTCCCTTTTCCTCTTCTGCTGCTCAGGAAACCTAGATGCAGTGCAGAAAGCAATTGAGTGTTTAAAAGCTATGTTTAAGTTCATGTCAATTCACATTTCAACATACAACGTCAGTAAACATCTGATTAGCTCTAATAACAAGTGCTTGAAGGATCAGAGCTGTAATATATTATTTCTGAAACTGTTAGGTTTATGAATTATTACTTATATATAGGTTATGTTCTCCACAACCTAATCATCTAGATGCTTCTCTTGGCAAATGGAGTTTTAAGCCTTGCCAAATGCTGAAAGTTGCTTTTATTCAGCTTCTGTACATAAATATTAATCTTGGGCTTGTTGCACAACAGGTCGCTTCATATTTTTTTAAGTCTTGGTTCTTCAAGCTACTACAGATAGAGCTTTATGGCCACATTGGTGGCCATATAAAAACAGGGGCATGATCCTGAAGTAATAGTTACTATTGCTGATTTATAGGAAGCAGGAAAGAGAGAAGAAATTTCAAAGAGAAATATCAAAATCAAAACCAGAAGATGCAGAAAACCTCATGGAACCAGATTTTTTTTTTTTTTTTATATACAAATAAAGTTGGAAGTGAGTTCTTCTGCCATCAGACTTTCCATTTATTTAGAAATTGAAGTTTTGTTCTGTTTGCCTGATTAGTTTGTTTTATAGCACCCTATTCCTCTGAATCTTCTATTGATCAGCCAATAGAAGTGGTGTATGGAAGGTCATTCACAGGGGAAAGTGAATAAGAGCTAATGGACTCAAGTGAAATAGATACACTATACTTTTTATCCCTTCTGCAAAATGTCTGGTCTTGAAATCAGGAGGAAGGCAAAATCATTGAGTTTGGATTTTTTTTTTTTTTTTTTTTTTTTTTTTTTTTTTTTTTTTTTGCCTACTGTGTTTCTAAACTGCTCCCTTTCTATTTTCCAGAGAATTCCTGAAATTTTTGAAGTTTTTTCTGCCAAGAGTTTTATCCTACTGCTATCTTCAGGTCTTCCACTCTGGGGTTAAAATACTTCTTGTTAGAAGATTATTTTTCTTTTGAAAGCTTTGTCTTGCTAACTATCCAAAGCAGCTGATATGTAGTAAGTATTTTTCTTTTAAAGCAGACCATTTCTGTCAGAAATCTGTCAATACTTTGTCTTAACTGCTTAACGATATCTTCCACAAACTGGACAGAAGGTGAAATAGATAGTTGTGCTTTCAGAAGGTTCGTGGTGTGTTTGTTAAATGTCTATATAAGGCTGTTAAACATTTAAGTGAAAAATCACGGTTCAATGGTGCCATGTGCACGGCTGGCCAAATCTCAGATTCCTTTTATATATATACACTTATATAGTGCAGTGGCTGGACTACCAAGCTGCTAGAGTGTGCAGCCTTCCACCTTGGGGCACCAAGATACAGAGATTCTTAGGCACTTTTAGGCACATTTTTTGTCTATGCTTTAAGATAGATAATGTAAAAATAAAGCTTAAATAGAATATCTTAATAGAATATCTTAAATAGAATATGTTGGATTTTTTTCCCCTGCAAACCATTTTCCTGTTGGTTTTGCCCATAGTCCACCTTCACTGACTATGCCAGTCTGCCAGTTATATGTTTCACATCTCTCTTCTTTTCATTTTCATTTGTCCTTTTTGAGATTCTGCTGTCTTTTTGTGTGCTCCAGATCTGTGCCAGAATACAGTGCCACACTCTCTTACCTGTGGATAAATTAGCTTGGTATATGTAGCATCACTTTGTCATTAAATTGATAATCATAATTATTAGAGCATAGTGTGGGTGACACTAATTATAAACTGAGATTCTCTCACTTGGTAAGAATGGTTGCGGGGTTTTTTAATCAAACAAAGCAAGATTTCACTGCAAGTTGACACCAGGTATGGAGTGTGTGTGTGGCAGGTGGCATATTTGTGTTTGTGACAATCACGAGATAATCCATCTGACTTGCAGTGGGCATTATTTGACTTTCTAGCTCAGTTAAAAACAAGTAAGATTTTTGGAAAGTGATAGAGGGGAAAGGTGTGTAGTTGTAAGTAAATTATTCACAAAATTCTCTGAAGCTGAACTAAGGAATATAGAATCTAGATGTGAATATGTTCTCTCAGTAATTTCTAAAGTCAAGTTTGATACTTATCATCTTAGCTGCATTGTTCTAAGTTATGTTTCTTATCTGAGGAAAAAGCAATGAGATAATGCTGATGTGTTTTACCAGGGCTATTATGGTATTTCTGGGTTATGTTGATTGTTATTACTCTTGAGTATACATTTTTGAAATCTGTATTCTCCTTGGATTGGCACTGAAGCTTGTATGTCTGTGCTGTGAAACTCAGTATTAAGTATTAGGAAAACAAGCTTGTGGTAGTTGTAGCAAAGGAATTGGAAAGAGAAAAGCCTTTCTTTTCACTGACAATGAATTGTAGTGAGAAATAGTTCTTCAAAACGAAGGTCCTGATTCTTATGTTTCCCTCACATGGAGACTATCACAGGATAGAGGCCTGAATCTGCTATCAGGTAGGCACTGGTCCTTTTGCATAATGTAGGGTCAAATTTGCAACAGAATCTGCTTCTCTCCTACCTAAAAATTACAATTGAAATGTCAACATTGTCAGGCAGCAAGAAGAATTTGGGTGGAGCAGAGAGCGGAAGGTAGGGAAGAGCAAGAAGCAGCAAGCTACAAGCCTAGGAGAAAGCTTTAACGGTGTCCTTCAACCGTGTGTTTGCAAGGAGCTTTCTCTATGTATTGTTTTTGTGCGGAGACAGCAGAGGCGTTTGTGGTTTTCTTGGTGATGTTAAGGTTGAAAGCTGAAACAGTAATGGACAGGTTGATGATGGAAGCAGTAATGGGCAGTGTTGAGTTTGCATTTCACTCTTGATTTGCATGTTACACTGCATTAAAAAGATTAATTTGCTTAGGTGGAACCATCACAAGGAAGGGAGAGATTGCTCTTTTTCTTTAAGAGCAGCTGAATGACTTTGGGAGAGAAGACTCAAGACTATAGGCACAACAAGAAAGAAATGAGAAAACCATGGCAATGAACAGGGAGTCTTTTGCTCAAGTGGAGATACAGTTGAAGGGATTATGAGGGTATATGGTCAGATATATATATATATGATAAGAAGGAAAATTTTCTAGGAGTGGCACAGTTTGTTTTAATCCAGACAGCCATCAAATTAACTGAAACCAAGCATGGAAAACACAACCATCTAAATATATAGTGGACAAGAAATATTTTGTGTATAATCTTTTTTATTGTTTTATTTGGATAGGAGTATTTAATAAAAGTGTTGCTGAGAGACTGACTTATGTGGAACAGAGCATATGATGTGCTTGCAATGTTGTAAGTTTTTTGATTGTGAGTTTGTTTGGGTTTGTTTTGTTGTTTTTTTCTTTTTGCTTGAAACATTAAAGTTTATCTGGATTTCATTTAGGAAGAAACGTACTCTCTGATGGATTCCTAGCCAGTGAAGGGTACTGCACAAAGCATATCCTGCTTTCCCTGTCTCAATAGTCACATTCTGCCAGCAAATGGAAAGGGAGCAGGATTAGATCAGCACATCAGATGTTCAGGGTTTTTTTTTCTGTGAGAAGCTGGAAGGGTAACTTAGGTCTTCTGGAAAGCAGCTCATTTGGGAAGGAGGGGAAATGAAGGGATTAGGGACACCTTTGAATCCTTCCTTGCAGTGGGGACACTGGGGAGGCAGGGCATTACCAAGCCATTTTTTAAAAGCAGAACTGACAACCCAGTGGTAAGTGTGGTCACCAATGTCAGGAGAAAGAGCACAGAGTCAGAAAATTTGCTCTGCCGATCTCTCACATCTTTGGCAAACATGCCATGTCTCAGGGTGTTGACATTGGGACAGTTAGGTTCTTTTATTTAGGAGTTTCTAATTTGTATAAATCCTCCATTATTTACTAGGTGTGTGGCTTGTGTCACAGTCCCATGTGTTCCAGATGAAAGTTCTAGCCTCTGGATGATGGGAGAGACAGAGAGTTGTTTCTTGGCTCCAGTAAAAATTTCTGAAGCCTCATTTGAAATGTCAGAGAATGGATTTCCTTCATCACTGACTAGTTTCATAAGCCTCAGTCTGGGATGTCTCACCGTGTCCTTTGCACAGGCTGATTCATCTCTGTCATATGTAAAACAGGATCTGGATTTATCCCTCCACAATGGAAAAGGTATGATAATGTAATACCTCATGACAGAATACATAGTGCAGGTTTTGGGTGGGTTTTTAGTTTTACTTCCTCCTCTGAATTTCTGTTTAAGACACTGATGATGAAGGACAGTTAACAACTAGGCATTCATTATGGTCTTGAAGTTGAAGGAGGTAAGGAAATCCCTCTCCATTTGAGAAGAAAACTTCGCTTTATTGCTGACAAACTTTTGTCTCAAGTATCCTTTTTGTATATAATTTCATTGTCCCCAAGAAATTATGCCTACTGGCGAGCATGCATGAGCCTTCATAACCTGCTATTATGATGTTTGTTGAATGACTCTGACAGTGAAATTGTGCATAACAAGTGGCCTGGCAAACTGCGGATTCACGCTGGCATGATACTCAGCTGGTTAGGGGCACTACTCTGACATGCAAGCCCCCTTTAGTTTCAGGGTCTTTTACCAGTGACCTGTTTGTGAAATAAGTCATTGTCACTATTTTTTATTTTTTTTTTTTGGGGGGGGGGGGGGGGGGGGGGGGGGTCGGTTCTTCCTTTTTTTTTTTACTTTATGATTCCTTTCGGTCGGGGTCTTTCCCCCCCCCAGAGCGTCCCCTCCATCTCC
>JANIJG010015505.1:21366-32577 GCA_024611175.1 Megaceryle torquata | reverse complement strand
CTGTTTTCGTCGTTTTTCTTTCTTTTTTTTTCTTTTTTTTTTTTTTTTTTTGTTTTGTTTTGTGGGGGGTGGGGTGCGCGCTATGTTTCTTTCTCTGAGTTCCTAGATATGATTTTGACAAGTTAGTGACCATGTCCTCTCCTTGAGGCACCCACTGGGTTTCTGGCAGCTAACAACTTTCTATTGAACGGGAGTGCGAAGGCTGGCACGCGACTAACGGTGGGTTTGTAACTGATCTTGTAAAATAAGTACTGTAGTTCGAGAAAATTCTTGCTCAACTAGGTGATGAAAATGAACAAGGATCAACAGTGAAGTGGCTTAAATGCAGCCACTGTGGTAAATTGATCAAAAATGTCCTCGTTTGCTTTAGGAAGTGTTCCAAACAATTTTACTTGCTAAACTTTTTCCACTGATTGTTCCTCTATGGTGAGTTTTCCTATTACCTTAACAGACTCCTATCGCTAACCACCTCTTCATGGCAGCAAATCTGATTCTCATGGGTAGTTATCTTGAAGTTGATGAGTCCCTCAATAAGGTGAGCTAAGCCTTAACTCCCTGCAACCACAATCTCTGTGGATTGTGTCATTTGGCAAGTGGTTATTGAAGAGTCTGCGTGGAACAAAACTGTTCTGAGGTGCAGAGCAGCCAAACTGGTGCATTACTGGAAATGTTGGAACACTTGACGATCGTTTGTGCTTTCGGGTTTAGAAGGAGAAAAGGTGTGTGTGCAGATCTTCCTTGTATATCTTCCAAAGACCCTTCAGGTGGTGGCCTGATGTCTTTTAGATTTTTTTTTTTTTTTAAGTCATTAGCCTACACGTAAAAGATTTGTGTGTGCAGGGAAGCATGGAGGGTATGAAGCACCTTCTCAGATTTATCCTTAGCGCTTGGCTGTTTTGTCAGCTCTAAATTACATGTGCTTGGACTATAAACAGTTCATGTTTGTGGCTTTGTTGTAAATAGCCCATGCTTTTAATTTTCTGTTATTGAATTAGTTCTTGGCCTACCCCATGATTCCAGCAGAAGTTCTGTGGCAGTGGAAGGAAACCATTTTTCATCCTGGCCTGGTTGGTGACAATGCTGCTGAAGAAAATCACCTCTTTCTGTGCTTACTCAAAGTGACCATGCTGCAGAAAATCCACTCTTGCTGCCATTCAGCTTGCTGTAGGCAGCTGTCTCCTGCAGCTGGTGCTGCCTGGGAATAAATCCCAAGGAAAATCACCCTGGAAGGGGTCTCCTGGCTGGTCACACTGAATATAGTGAGTGCACGTGGTCGTGAAAAAATACCTGTTTTCAAGAATGCTTGAATTCTGTTGAGAAATAGGTTCTAGTAATACTCCGCTGCTGGAGCTCTCCGGGGGATGTTTATCTTTAGAGCTGCCCAAGGTGACCTTCTCATTTTGTAGGCATACCCTTTCAGTCACAGGACAGTCAGAGTGATCTGGCCAAAAAGTTTCACTCGGCTCCAGGAAAATTCAGATGGCTGAATGTTAAATGAGTTCAAGAAGTGAAAATTGGGCTGGTTTCCAATGTTCTAGGTTGCCAACGCATCAGGATTTTTCAGTCTTCTTTTTGCCTGCTGAGAAGATGAAGTGTGGAAATATTTATAGGGTTTTAAATATAAAAGTGTCGCTTTGCAATCACTAGGGGGATGCCCTAGTGCAAGTGAAATACTGTGTGGGTTCATCACAGGTTAGGTTAGAGGGGTCAGTGTTGTTTGGGGGATGGTATACGGCCAGAATGGGTTTATACCAAGCAAAGATCTTCTATAGACTTGGACTTTCTTATGTAAGAATATCTGCATGTGAAAACATGAACAGATAACACTGTATGATAACTAATGATTCATATTATAGACAGAGGGATTACTGCTTAGAGCAGGGAGTAAATAGGGTGCTGGCTTAGATCCTGAAGTTGTCCATCAAGGTGTGCGGTGAGGTGCCGTAGCTTAATGAAATGGACTCAGAGATAAAGTCAGATAACTCTCAATACTTTGAAAGATTAAAGCTGAACCGGGTAATGATGTTCTTTAAGTCTGGGCAGTTACATGTGCAAACATGATTTGGTCCACTGAGAAAGCCGTAAGAGGAACATGAGGCTCTTACAACTTAGAATCCAGAATGTGACTGGATAGAAGACCATCAATCGAGCATTGGTTTTTATCTTCTGGGCCGAGACCCTTTCAGAGTTGCTGAAATGAAGGTAAAAAGCACATTGTGATGGTCTTTGGCCCCTTGCTCTCCAGGCTTCTGTTGTCATAATGCTGCGTGGTGTTCTGAGACCAGGGGGATTGATGATTGAAACTCCCCTCTGGCTTGTGTGACTAAAGGCTCCCACGCGTGCAATAGTTGTTGAGGGCTCCAAATCTCATCAGTCAACAGACATGGAACAATAGCCACCGCAGAATGGTGCAAACCAGAAAGTTCTGCTTCCTTCCCCCAGCCTGCTGGCTGGGGCTGGGGCTGCACTCACAGAGACGTGCCTTCTGCAGTTGAGCGTAGGCAGAATAAACCTGCCCCTGCCTCAGACAAAGTTGTGCGCTCAGAATTTCATTACATACAAAAGGAACCTCTTTAAAATTCTGGCTGTGAGTTCCTGTGCTTCCCTGCTCTGCGCTGCATGCTGCCAAAGTTCACCCTGGAGCAGAGAGGACAAGGTTTCATTGTAGCAGCGGCTTCTCCATTCGTTATCCGGGGATGTGACACCAGAAGCAAAAAGTTCTGAAATAGCAGGATCTGGACCCAACAGCTGCTGGATCAGAGGAGAGAAATGCCCAGCTCGCAGGTTCCCAGCTCCCAGATCCTTCCCATCTTATGTCCTCTCAGGTGAAGATAGGGTAGGTAAAGTTCCATGAGAGAGAGAAGCGTTAGAAATGGGCTTCCTTCTTCTCCAAGAAGAGTGGTGTCAGCCTGGGGTCTAGAAAACTACACCTAGGAAGACTGAAAAACAGGCCGTGCTACAATGGTGCTGGTTCTGGCTGTAATTAAGCAGAGATCCCAAACAGCTCGGGGCTGATGCAGAATTCCAAGTCACTAGTGTTTTACTGCTGAACCAGCAAATACAGGAAGTTTTGCAATTGCAGAGTACCTGCTTTGGGGAAAAAACCAACTGAAAGAGATGACTCTGACAGACATAGTTTATTACTTAATTACTGGTATTAGAGGTTCATCAGCTTGGCTGGGGACTGACAGTCCCAGGACAGGTCTGGCCCCATTCCAGACTCGTGCAGCACCCACGTTGTATCAGCCTGTGAAGCCATGTGCTGATAACTGCTTGTGAGCTCTCTCTGTGCCCGTTCTCCAGGCCAGCCCCAGGCAGAAAGTTACCAGGAGAAACAAAATTTCCTGCTCCTGGACCAACTGGGGGTGAGAGCAAAGAGGTTACATCGGTTTTGTACTGTAAGTTTCAGAGTATACGTACGCAACTTGTCACCGTTGATGAATGCAATCTTTGGGTTTAAGCTTGGCAATCTTTTTCTGAAGGAAAAATTGAGAATTCATTTTGCTGCAATTAATAGCATGTCTGGTATCTTCCTGTTAGGAGCCAGAGTAGGTTTTCTGCTTGTTGCACAGCAATGGAGCAGCGATTTACCCTCAGCAGGAGCTGCGAGCATGTCTGCAAGCGAGGGTCAGTTTGTGTCAGGAGGCAACCAGTACCTAGGCAGGAGGTAGATCAAAGGGGTCGTTTAAAGGCAAAACAATTTAAACAAGGAAAAATCAATGAGATTTGGTTGAAGTGCTGCTTTGCAGATGGTTTAGCCTTTTGTTTTTCTTCCTCTCTAAAGTACACGAATCAAATGACAGTGTTTTGGAGAAAACAAAGTGGGAAGGGGATTGGGGGAGCTTCTCCTCTGCCAAGTTCTGTGCATGGAATGTGAAAAGGGGACAGTGGAATGTACAAAAATCAGACACAGGTAAAAAAATCCAGTGCAGAACTAGAGTAGGCTTGGGTGGAGCGGAGGTGTTTTGTTCCATGAGAGGTGGAAATGAGTGTGTTTAAGGCTATGACAAGGATAGTGGGACTTTGTTTTGAGACAAGGTGGTGATAGGGGAGAACGGTGCATCTCCTGTGGCTCACTTCCCAGTGGCACGCTGGTCTTCTCCTCACTGGGGACCTAGGAAGTGACTGTTGTGCGTGCACCCTGGTGTTTATTTGCAAAATACTTAATAACACAAAATGAGTACCTAACAAAAGGTTTACTTGAATATGTATGAAGCCACGAAATAATATGCTGAAGACACTGCTTTGTGTTCAAGTACATCCTGTTCTCTTGTGATTAAACTCCAACGCGTGTAGGATGAAGTGCTCTGTCAGTTGAAGTTGGCTGGAGAGAGTTTGGAGTTGAGGATCTGGCTTCCCCTGACCTGATGAAACGTTTGCCACAGGGCGAGGTATTGCCAAGGGAATAAGAAGTGACTTAGGTGTTGAGAAAGCAGGTGGCAGTGTAATGTGCTGAAGACAAAAAAAAAGAACTTCTTCCCCAAACACGTTGTGATGTTTTGTTACCTGCTGCTGATTTAATTCATCCGCTGTAGCTGCCTGACTAAAATGGTCTCATTCTTCCTCAAAGCCTTATGTGAAAAAACCACCTTATTTTGACACTTAAACTCAGCAAAGCTTCTTCAGCCTTTCTAGGTGTTGCTGCTTGGTTTTGTCAGGCTCTGCCCATCTATCCCTGAAGCTTATTGCTGGTCCTTGGGCA
This sequence comes from Megaceryle torquata, assembly GCA_024611175.1. Taxonomy (NCBI): domain Eukaryota; kingdom Metazoa; phylum Chordata; class Aves; order Coraciiformes; family Cerylidae; genus Megaceryle; species Megaceryle torquata. The sequence continues at coordinate 27,875 of JANIJG010015505.1, read as the reverse complement.
GGGACTGATGTGTGATCACCGAACAACAGGCTATACATACCACTGGCTGGTGTTGGCAGGAGCACTGCCTCTGTTCCCTACGTCTCAGGGAGGGAATTGAACCACATCTACCTCCATGGGTATTTGTTTGTATCTCTCAGAAGAAGAATAGGGAGAAAAAGTCAGGCAGTTTGGCAACCCGTGCCAAAAATGTTCTGTGATTCTGTGAACCTGGTTGTGAACGTAACTGATGGTGGATGCTGAGGGAGAAGCAAAAGAGACAAGAAATCTCTAGGCTAAATCTAGAATGCTGTCCCAGGATTTGGTAATTAGTAACCGGGGGATTCACTGTATCCAGATGACTCCAGCTACAGGTCAGCAGTGCCTAATGTTCTAGTTTATCAGTGTTTGCCAATGGAAGGTCTGCTCACTTGGGAACTGGAACCGAATTCCAGCGTAAACAAGCCTTTACACCAGCCTCCAAAGCTTGGCAGCCTGGGGGGTTGTGTTTGTTATCGGGGTAGTGTTGAAATACAGCTCCCTTGGTAGGAATGCTCAAACATCCTTGGAACTGGGGCTCCCAATTGTGACCAATAAACTGACAAAGGACATCCACTACAGGAGACTGATTCCTATTCAACAAACGTTGACCTCTTTACCACATCAGTCCTGGAGGTGGCAACCAAAATCCTGTGGACTTCAACAGTTTTCCAGTGCAATTAGTTTAAATCGATTCCCAGCTCATTCTTTGCTGGAGAGTCTGTATCTGCCAGGGGTGAAAAGTGGCAGCAAGTTCCTGTTCTTCTGGTATACTGACAGAATTGCCCAGAGTAGTAGGCTCTAGACAGGACAGTACTGACATTCTGACTCTAATTTTAAGACATTCTGTGTGCTCTGCAGAGGCATGGACTTGCTCACTGTTGTCTCAGGTCTACCTTTGGTGGGACCATTGGAGCCCATCTGTTGTATGTGTAATTTCATTTACATTTCTGTTTCTATGCTTTATCATTTATATTTATAATTTATTTAGAAAGTATTTCCAGAAATTAAGGCTTATTTTTAATTTTACACCCCACCCCCCAATGAAAGAATCCATTAAACAGGGAAAATAATTTCTGTAATGCCCAAATCAACTTGTCAGTGGTACCTCAAGGGATAACAGAGAGGAACAAATGTTCATTAGGGTTGAAGACATGACTGTGAAGTTCTTCTTGTGTGTTCCCTCCAGTGTTGTGTTCCTCTGGCACCCAAGTTCAGAGGTGTTGCTGCTCTGAAGGCTAAAGGTGTTCTGTTGTAGGAACATCAGTGTGGTTGTAAGTCCAGAAGTCTTGGTGTGAGCTGCTTTGCATGGCTTTGGGGGTACTATGGAGAGCCTGTGGTGCTGGTAGGATTGGGATGAGCACCCTGAACACCTAGGACAGACCTGCACTGGCCGGCCATGGTCTGCAGTTGCTCCAAGAGTAATGGGAGGCTTTTCTTCTAGCAGCCAATTGAACACCCTCCCAAGAGACATTAGTCAAAGGTTTTTGATGCCTTAGTAACTCCAAATGAATTTGGAGCTTCCGGTTGCTGGGATCACCTACATTTCCTCACCCAAAGTGCTGGTTTCTTACTTCCTCCTGTGGTATGTAACTATTTTATGAACTTGGTGCCTGCAGCTGCAAACTCAGAGGCTGTTTAATGAGTGAAGCATCAAGGGTTCAAACATCGCTGCCAGTGCCGCCAGCTAACAGTGTATGTTACAGCTGTCACCCACTTCTTGCAACAGTCTGTGCGTTGGAAGTGAAGGAAAAGGGACTCACCAGACGGGATGTTCTGAGTCCTGTAGCAGTGATTTATTTTTTAATCAATATTTCCTTTCCCCTCTTGCTATTCCAAGACACCAGAGATCTTTTCAAAGCTTTAATTCAAGCTCAAGCAAAAAAAAATCCCAATGCTTGCAATGTACACTGGAACTACATTTGAGGAGGCAATGATACAGTAAAGTGACCAATTCCATGTTATTCACCTTTTGCCTGGAATTTGTTTATGAATTTAGGTGAAGTGGTTGCCATTTATTTACTCACTGCCCTCTCTGAAGGAGAAAACACTGGTTTTGTGTTTCTAGGTGCATTGGTTTTGAGTCGTGAGCGTTTAACTCCTCTTGCAGGCTGTTAAATGCACAGCAGTAATAAGGAGGTGCGTGGTAAAAGGAATTTGCTTTGCATGTCTCGTTGCAGATCCAGTAACAACCCAGCTTTGTCCCCCGAGACGCTGAGCTCCCCTTAGGAAGCACCACCAACACTTCTCTCCCCATACCTCACCCAGGGACCTGTTCTGGCCAAAACACAGCAGTGAGCTTGTTGATCTTGTGTGTGTTTCTCCCTGTGGTATTAAAGGTCGCTCTCTGGCACTTCTCACTGTTGATTTAATTAGCTCTCCCAGCAAGGATGCAGAGCACCTTTCAGCTATTTGGCTGGGGAACTGAGAATAAAAAGCCGTGTGATTCAACACCGAGCCCAAAGCCCTTCTGGATGGAAGGGTAGGAAATGAATATGCTTGCGTAACAACTTGAAATGAACTGATTTATGGCAATTTAAAAAAACCCCGTCTCATACTTACTCAAACTTGAACCTTGGCATCTTGTCTGGATTAGCATTCCTAGAAATTTCTAGAGTTTCAGGATCCCTTCAAAGAACAGCTAAGGACTTAAGGAAATATCTCTGTGCCCTGCTTGGAAGTGCTGCTGGTGTGAGATTCCCAGGGAGTTCTTCCTCTGGAGCAGCGGAATTGAGTGTTGTTTTTGACCTGTCCTGCACTTACAATGTTCCCTAGAACTCGTTGCAGCTTTGGGGAGTTTTCCACATCAATTTGGAGGGCAGTAGACCTCTGTCAGCTGTGGTGTCTTTCTGGAGCTCTTATGGAGGTGCAAGTCCAGGGTTGCCTGGTTAAGCAGGAAGCAATGAGCTTCTGTACAGTGGTACTGAAGAGCAGAGTGTCCTTTAAAACAGCAGATTTGATCCTGCTTCTGCTGTTGTTTATGGTCATTCCCTTCTCCATTCCTTGGAGCAATTAAGTTTCTTATTTTTCTGCTCATAGAATCATAGAATGGTAGGGGTTGGAGGGGACCTCTAGAGATCATTGAGTCCAACCCCCCTGCCGGAGCAGGATCACCCAGGGCAGCCCACACAGGAACAAATCCAGGCAGGTTTGGAAAGTCTCAAGAGAAGGAGACTCCACAACCTCTCTGGGCAGCCTGTTGCAGGCTCTGTCACCCTCGCAGGAAAGAAGTTCCTCCTCATGTTGAGGTGGAACCTTTTACCCTTGAGTTTATACCCCTTGTTCCTTGTCCTATTGCTGGGCAGTACAGAAAAGAGATTGGCCCCTTCCATTTGACACCCACCCTTCAGATATTTCTAGGCATGAATGAGGTCCCCTCTCAGTCTTCTCCTCTCAAGACTAAACAGCCCCAGTCCCCTCAGTCTTTCTTCACAGGGGAGATGCTCAAGTCCCTTCATCATCCTCGTAGCCTCCGTTGGACTCTCTCCAGTAGATCCCTGTCTCTCTTAAACTGGGGAGCCCAAAACTGGACACGGTATTCCAGGTGTGGTCTCACTAGGGCAGAGTAGAAGGGGAGGAGAACCTCCCTACACCTGCTGGGCACAGTTTTCTTGATGCACCCCAGGAAGCCATTGGCCTTTCTGGCCGCAAGGGCACACTGTCATCCCATGGATACCTTGCTATCCATGAGAACTCCAAGGTCTTTCTCCGTGGTGCTGCTTTCCAGCAGGGTGACCCACCCCTAACCTGTACTGGTGCCTGGCGTTATTCCTCCCCAGATGTAGGACTCTACACTTGTCCTCACTGAACCTCATGAGGTTCATCTTCACCCAGCTCTCCAGCCTGTCCAGAGCACACTGGATAGCAGCACAGCCTTCTGGTGTGTCAGACACCCCTCCCAGTTTCGGTTCTTTGGCAAACTTGCTGAGGGTCCACTCTATCCCCTCATCCAGGTCACTTTTGAAGATATGGAACATAAAATAAACCTCAACAAGTTACCTTTACTCAAAGGAACCAGGCAAGTAAAAGACAATTATTGTGTTTCTTAACAAGGAAAAGAACCAACAAGAATCAACAAGGTATCCTGGGAGATTGTCTCCTTTTCCTCACTTGCTAAAACATGTTAAGAACCACTGTATTCCATGTATTCATGGAAAAACTAAAAAATTAAAGCAGACTTATGTGATAATGCCCCAGCTTGGAAGAAAATAATTTGAGGGCAAATATGGTAATGGACTATAATGGACCGTTGTGTCAAGCTTAGACAAAATTACCTAACTTAGGTAATTTCTAAGTCTAAATACTTGGAAACAAGCAATTTAAGTAGGTCAGCACCAACATTCTCCAGCTTTTTGACATTCAGAACACTTTCCTTGCGTAACGGAAACAGCTAAAACTCCTAAGTTGTTAAGCTTCACATTACTAACGACATTGGAAAACCAGAGCACAGATCAGGGCCGCTCCAAGTTTTCTGATCTCCGCTCAGAAGCCCACTCAGTACAACATGAACTTTCTGTTCCTTTATAGAGCAAGGAGGCAGCAAAAAGTGCATGGAGAAACAGAACCCGTTTCTCCCAGCATTTCCTTCAAAAATAACTCCAGAGCTGGAAATTTCACAATTAAAACTTCTAGAAAGATTAACAGAACTAAACGTTACCATGTGTTGTGGCATGAACTAAATTCTACTTTAAACATGATACTCCTTGTATCAGAACTAAAACTTTGAAGGAATCCTTTATTATCTGAAGAGATAAACTATCCTTCTGCAGGAAAACTAATCCTAACTAAAAAATGTCTTTATAGTTAACAGCTTCTAATAGTGTAGACCTTTAACACCTAACCACACACGTAAATGTGTATCCTTGACTTGCTGCTTCAGGCAAAACTGCTTTTTTAAATGCCTCTGAACAAATACAAAGCAGTGTCTGACAAGGCAGGTCTGAGCTTCAAAGACTATAAAATCAAGTCAGTGTCTTGAAACAACAGTTTTATATAGAATTACATCTCCCCCCCCCAACACAACGATATCAGATTATTCACCTTAAAGGAGATTGAAAGGAAAAAGAAAATAAAGTCTTCCAAATTAAAGTCTGTGTGATCCTTTTCCAAAGAAGTATCTCATCTAAGCCGTGAATTTACAGGGCAAACCAGTAAATCCTTAATTTACAGTTAAGTTTACTGGAATGGCACATCTAGTAATTGTTCTATATTTATCTGATTATAGTTGAGAGTAACACAAAGGGAAACTTTATTTTATATTCACCTAAAAGGAGAACGTTAAAGTCGGTTACCTCATCAGTTAAATATTAAAAACAAACACTGAAAACATATTTGTGGTTCTTCTTTGGCTGAAACCATGAAAAAAGATTAGCTACTCAAGAACTCAAAGAGAAGGTTTTGATTTAAATGCCAGGTAATGAAAGATTGGGAATTAGATAATTTAACTCTTTTCAGGATTATTTAATATAAGTAGAGAAACTTCTTCCCCCCGCCCCCTATTTGGACTAGAACTGTTGCAAAAGAAAACAAACATCCTTTGAAAAAAGAAAACCAACAAACATTCTGGAAAGCAGGCTGCCAAAAGACTTACCTTTTTAAAAACTTTTCCTGAGGGTTGGATTTCATCTTCCTCTTTTAGGATTTCCCGTGTTCCCAAGAGTTTTCTGTCCTTAAATTTAGTTTTAGCATATTTAAAAACTTTGTCAAGTGTATCACACCCAGGATATAAGACTGAGGCTAAGCAATGCAGACTGTTAACAGATCTGTATGCACCCCCAGGCTTGTTATTCACAGGTCTGGCTTTAACCTGCTTGGCTTTCTCTATAGCCTCCCTTGATCCTGAAAATATGTACCACGGAATGTAGGTTACAAAAGAGTACAGCAGGATGATAAAGTTTATGAACTGTAGGAGAACGGGGTTGATGTTATGCTTCAACTTCATTTTGGCTGCTTGTGAAGGTCACGAGGGAGAGTTTGGAAACATGGATCAATCAGACGGGGATCCAGAAAGGTCTGAAAAGAGAGAAGAAAATGTTAGCGGGGGAACTCTACATCAGGTGGCAAGGGGGTTACTTTAAAATTTATTATCACAAAGTGGGTCTTTTTATGCAGAAATTGGGCTAAAAGTCTCAACCTCTACCACAAATGAACCAAGACATCGATACCAGAGGAAGAACTCTTCCCTTTCCATTGAACAGAGTGCAGTACTTACTAATCACAGAATCAGACTCATTCAGGTTGGAAAAGACCCTTGGGAACATCAAGTCCAACCATTAACCCTGCTCTACAAAGTTCACCCCTGAACCATGTCCCTCAACACCACAGATAAACGACCCTTAAACACATCCAGGGATGGGGACTCAACCCCTCCCTGGGCAGCCTCTTCCAGTGGCTGACTACTCTTGCTGGGAAAAATTTTCCCCTCATGTCCAGTCTAAAGCTCCCCTGTTGCAGCTTCAATCCATTCCCTCTTCTTCTGTCGCTGACTGCCT
>JANIJG010015505.1:0-11909 GCA_024611175.1 Megaceryle torquata | reverse complement strand
GTCTGTTATAAAGAAATGAGGTGTGATAGTATTTTAGGTTGGTTTGTCTTGTGTGGTTGGGGGGGGGTGGGTGGTTGATAGGAAGAAATAAATTAAAAATCCATAGGGTGTGAGCCTTGAAGCCAGTGTTGTTCTGAGTTGTTCTTTTAGGTTCATCCATACCAGAAAGGCTAGCGAGGGACTTCACACCATGGTACCTGACCACAGCCTAAGCAGAGGAGGTTGCCCAGCCTGAGATCATGAGGAGGAGCAGCACAAACCCTTTGATTAGAAGTTGAGAGACTACCAGCACGTATCACACGGGTGACATCGGGTTGCTCTCCGAAGAGCAGAAAACCCTGCCTGGAAATGAAGGTTTTTGGCAGAGGGCTGTTGTAAGCTGTTTACATGTGAATTTAAGAATAAAAAGGAGCTTTCAGCCCTCAATAGAGTGTCGTCAAAAGTAGTTTGTCCAGGTTGCGGAGCAGAGCAAACCCTGAAGAGCATGTGGAGTTTTCTGTGTGCGTGTACCTGCCAGGGTGGGGGAAGCACTGAAGGGCGTTACTTTTTTGGACAAGCTGGGTTCTGCTGGCCCCTCGGTTTGGAAGGTGGAACAGCTTGCTTTGGTGGTTCCAGCTACAGAGGAGAGGGCGGGCATGGGACAGGAGTGGTGTGCTGAGGGAGCTCGTGGGGGAACCATGTGAACTTTACATCTTGTGCGTATTAAACCCATCACATGCCAAGCACTTCCACGCTGGGAAGGGAACCCAGTTTGTTCAGTCTGGTTCTGGAACTTCACCAAGGAAGGTGTACTTGGTATCTGCCTGTTCCTTCTCTGCTGAGAGGTGGGGGGGAACCGTGTGGAAAGCTTTAGGGTGCAGCAGGGTCACAGGATGCTCTGTATGCAAACCAGGTGCCTAAATTGGAGAGGAGGTTTAGCCTAAATGGGGGTATCCATTTAAGAACAGGAAAAAAGACTTAGCCAGACTCTGTTCCAGTTAAAATGCCTTAGTTTTGAAGAGAGAATCCTAGAATTGTTTTGGTTTTAAGAGACCTTTCAGATCATCGAGTCCAACCTCTAATGCAGCAGTGCCAGGGCACCACTGAACCATGTCCCTCAGCTCTGCGTCTCCATGGTGTGGGAAGAGAATTTTAGTCTCTTACCGATTATTTTTTTACTAGATAAATCCTTGCATTTGTAAATGCTTTCTATCTGCATGTGGACTCTGCAGATCTGGTTTTAGCCAAGTGTTTGGCTTGTTTTAAACAGTTTTGGTGGCTATTACACCAGTTAGGTGCTCTGATGGGACATGCACAGGTGAGGCAGCTCACCCCTGGGGTGCTTTGGGAATAGCAGCACTGGCACCACAAAGGCATTGGACATGGTGTGTGCTTGCTGGGCTGGAGTCTCCTTGGGAGAAACACAGTTGGGACTTCGGGAAAAAGTTAAAACTCTGGAAAGAAAAGACCTTAGCAAGCTGAAAATGGTTAAAGAGTGGAACTATCTCAACTCCTACAGAGCAGAGATGAAGGAACCAAAACCTCCTAATGAACCAAAGCGGAATAAATACTTAGCAGACAGCAGCCGCAGAGCTCTGAGTAGCCATTTTTGTGTAGCCAGCCGTGTGACTTTTCTTTTGGGTTTGTTTTTGGGTTTTTTTGCTGCCTGCCTGATGAGTAGAGCCAACTACTCAGGAAAGAAGAATTTGGAGTCTGTGTCAGACCCTTCTCTCCTAGATCATATGCTTTAATGAGATACTTCCTCCCAGTCTGCTCTTTTCCCATTAGCTTAATGATACAGAAGTTCAGGATGTAAACTGGAAAGCATTAGCCTGGGGTTGGGGATGGGAAGTAACAATGGTTGATCACATTAGCCAAAACTTCTGGGGAATGCAGAGGTATTAACTTTGGGACAGTATGTGGCTCAGAGGGTGCCCTACAAACAGACCAACACCTGAATCCTAGAAGAAAATGACTTGTGGGCTCTGAGCACCATGCAGAACTGTCAGAGTTAGAACAGGCAGGGGTGGTGTTGGTCTGGCTCCTGGATTTTTCATTGCTTTGTAACCCAGGAAGATGGATAAAAAAGGGAAATAAAAGCTCCAAGCTACTTAAATATCTGTTGTTGCTCAAGTAACCTCCTGTTGCCTTGGGGGTGAGCACCTCTCTGCCAATTTCTGTTGACAGAAGGCCAGTCCCCAAGAGTTTTGACTTTGTGAACTACAAAGTGTGTCTTATGCTTTGTAATTTTTCATGGTGTCCGTAAAATATGAATGTTGGTTGTTCCAATGACAGCTGTGGCGAGGAGGTGGGAGATAATAAAGGTTTGTACCAAAGGGTGCTTGTGCTGACTGGAATTCTGATGTGCATCCTGGATGTGGGGCTTCATCCTTCAGACCTGAGGAGCCTGGCTGAACTGTGGAGGTTGTGTGAGACTGGCTCTGAGGCTGTGGTCATGACATGCGGGGATGGATGGATGGATGGATGGATGGATGGATGGATGGATGGATGGATGGCTACAGTCTTCTGAGGGATTGCCTCAAACCAGGTTCCTGCTGGCAGTCCCAAAGGGGCTGAGGAAGGACTGAAGGAACCAAGGAGGCAGCAGAGGGTGGGTAACTCCTCTGAGGTAACTGGTGAAACAAGAGTTTTGGAGTTGGGTTCCACTTAAGTTTTTAAGGATAAATTTGAATTTGAAGTGAAACTTGCATCAGGGAGTCCAAGTCTTAGTCAAGAAGTCTATCCCCTGGGAAGAAGAACAAACTCTGCCAAGGCTCTGATTAGCTCCAGGACCTAGGGAGCTAAATAGCTGCATGGGGTAAAAAAGTGTTGCCATTGTTGGGAGGAGGAAAACCAGGCACCTCCAAACTGTGCATTTTAGGGGATTTAAAAGTATGGTGATGTTTATCCTGCTGGCTGCAGTGACAGGTATGATTCCCAAGCCTGGGAAAGGCTGTTTGGGTTTTGCTACTGGTTTAATACTTTCTTTGTGGAAAGATCCCACGTTGCATAAAGGGGAAAAAATGGATCAAAAGTAATGTGGCCTTGGAGTGCTTTGGAGGAGTCTGGTTACACCCACATGTGTGTAAACGAGAGGTGGGTCCCAGTGTATCATTAGATCAACATCACCCCCTGTTTCTGATGAAATATGAAAAAGAAGCAAATTACACCTGGAAAAACAGAAAGGGAGAAAAATGAGGAATGGGAAGCTGCTGAAACTTCACACTTCTCCAAATGCTGCTGCTGCAGCATCAGTCCTGATCATGACTGCTGGAGATAGGTAAGTGATGCTAGCTCCATACCTGAGTCTGGAGCATTTTTACACTGAGGGTGGTGAGACCCTGGCCCAGGTTGCCCAGAGAGGTGGTCAATGCCCCATCCATTGAACTATTCCAGGTCAGCAAGCTGCTCTAATTACAGATGTCCCTGCTCAGTGTAGGACTAGGTGACCTTGAAAAGTCTCTTCCAACCCAAACTAGTCTATGATTCTTTAAGTAGTTGTCTCTGAAAGGAATTGGGTGACCTGAAGGATGTGTATGATTTTTCCTAATGAAGAAAAAGGAGGAAATTAATTTACTTTATGTAGTTTTATGCTGGGGAAATCCATCCATCTCAAAAAGCAACTAAAAGCAGGTGAGGACCCATCTCCTTTGCGGCTGCTTTACCTCAACGGTGCATTTCATAAATAGCAGAAGCTTGGGAAGAGCCTTTTGCAGTGCAAAGAAGAAAAGGTTCCGTCAAAGCATGCTGGGATCGAGAGACCCTTGTTGCCTTTGTACACTCAGTTTGGCTGACATCTAAGCTGCAAGAAGCTTTTAAACACAGAGAGGGAGGTTGTTAACTGAATAACTGGCGTTCTGTCCATTTGTAGAGCAGAGACTGTCCCGTGAAGAGATGAATTACAGTGTTTTCCTGGGGAAGTCGTGTAGGACTAACACTTAGACATAATAATATGGACTTGAAAATATATTTGAAGTGATACATGTGCTTTAAAATGTGTTGAAGTAAGACCCCCACGATAGAACCTAGATGCTTTATTTGTTGCTAAGGTTTGTGCTGTTTCTCTAAATTTGCTGCATATGTAGAAAGCAAACCTTGTTTTTTAACAATTTTTCCGTGATTTTTGCCAAGCAGAGGCCTATTTAAACAAAGAGTCCGGTTAAAACAGGGCAAGGCAGCCTGTGCGCTCTGGAGCAGGGAACGTCTCGCAGCAGATGAGCCAGCCGGGGCTAAACCGAGTCTGCGGGGAGTCCCGCACCCGGCGCGAAGCGTCACCTACACCGGGTAGTAACTTACGCGTGACCCCAGCTCCGCTCTGGAAAACCAGGTGAGGACGTTACTCGCTACCCCGGGGGGTTAACCCTGAGGGGAGGTGCCGGTTCCCGGAGGGTCTGTGTGGGGGCGGTGGCGAAGAAGCGACACCAGAGCGTGCTGCTGGGGGGGCCACCGCTAGGTGGCGCCGTCACGCCGCGCCGCGGCCAATTGCGGGCGGAAGAGGTTGGGGGGGCGGAGCTACAGGGGCGTCCCGGCTGCTCGCACCCGGCTCCGGGGGGTTCAGGGGTTGGGGAGATCCCGGCTGCTCGCACCCGGCTCCAGGGGGTTCAGGGGTTGGGGGTGAACCCCCGACTGCTCACACCCCACTCCGGGGGGACGGCGGTGGGGGTTGAAGCTGGGGGGATTTTGCAAGCCTGTGCCTCTAGCAGCTTGGGGGATGCTTCAAAACCAGGGATTTTATAGACTTTACGGGTTGATTCTTTGATATTTATTATATTTTATATAGAGATTTGATATTATAAGCACCTCAGGCAGTTGATTGTAGATGCACAACCAGTTTGGGGCACTCTGAGGCTGCCCGGAGGTGGGTGCTTTGGTAGAAACCCAAAGCCAAAGCCATGGCAGGAGGAGGATTAAGGTGCTGCTGCCTTTACCCAGCCTCACAGAGACCTCCCACCCAGTCGCCGTCTTTCACCTGCATCTATTAAAAATAGTTAAAAATTTTTTTAAAAACCCACCGAAAGTGGTTTTCAGAAGGTCTTGCTGCAAAAAGCTCCAAATGAAGCCAATCTAAAGCGTGACTCAGAATCTGTGAAACTCAAGAGCTGGAGGTCAGACTTTTCTTAAGAGCCCAGCTTTGTGGGGTTTTTCCAACATTAAGGAAGATACTTGCAAAATGATGCTGAATTTTGGTTTTCACCCGATCGCTAAAATCACAACTGAGTGTTCTGCTGTCATTACTTCCATCCAACAGAAGTTTGTCAGCTGTGAACTAGAGAGAGAAAACTCTGTAATTTGACTATAAAATCTGCTTAAAATATTTGCTTAACTGTCATAAAATGCACGGCTGGAGGAAACGGGGGTTAGTACCGTGGCTTGGTTACTGGTGGTGCCATAGGGGATGATGTAGCCCTGGCTACAAATCAAGATAACTTGTAGTATTATTATTATTATTTACTCCTCCAGGACAGGAAAAACATTGCTGGAAATCCTGAAATATTAAATGCCACTTGTTTCTGGAATTACCCCTCTGAACACAGGGTATCTGAGCTCTCCTGGGGAATAAGCTGGCCTGATGTAAACACACGTTGGTGCCAAAGGGCATTTCACCCGAGTAATGACTGTAAATTAATCCAATTAGATGGGACTCGAGTTGTGAAAAGCTGAAGTTCTCGGGAAGCCCTCCACCTTTCCACCTTCTTCTGCCCATAGGGATGACTGGCTGTTGAAACTGGGTGGCTCTCCTTGGCTTATCAGGGCTCATTTTGAGAGACATTTATTTGGCTTTTTAGTTTGTTGAGAGACATTTATTTGGCTTTTTAGTTTGATATTAAAACAGCAGCTTGTGGCTTGACTTCATTCCGGCCTTGCCTCTCGATATAAGGATGTGTTTCGTGGGACTGCTGTCTGAAACTTAAGTGGTCTTCAGCTGACCGTGCAGAAGTGGGGCACAGGGTCAAAATGGCCAATTTTCTCTTGACATGAAGGGTGCGTTGCCTTTGTTAAAATTGTTTGTCACGTCGAGCTTTTTCCATTTGCCTCCTACATCCCGACAGCAACAGGGAAGCGGGGCAGGAAGTTTCTGTCCCCGGTGCTGGCCACCATCACCTGGCTTTAAGCGACTTGGCCCCTCTTGAAGAGAGAGGTTTCCCTGTGGACGGGCCAGCCTGTTACATCAAGTGCCCTCCCAACGGTAGCTGACAGTGCTAATCTGCATTACGTGGGATTAAACGGGCACAGTAATTAACTTGCATAAGCGCTTTAGCAACTTCTGGCCTTTGAATTGCAGTGTGTCCTGTGTGTTGTGGCGGGGAGCCTCTTTACGGTGGAAAGGGGGGGAGAAGAAAGCAAAGCTGAAGTTTCAGGGGTGTTGAAAGCCAGCGTGGGCACTGGTATCCACAGCTCTTGCTGAAGCCCAACATCTCCATTCTCGGTCGGATCTTTTCCTTAAGAGGTGAGAAAAAGAAATGTAGTGAAACCATTAGTAAAGAATAAAGTAGGTGAGAAAATGATCCACGCTGGGGAGAAGAAAACCAAAAGTAGGAATGTAACAACACCAAATGGCTTTGAAGTTCATCTCATTGCTTTACAAAGTGGAATCCTAAAACCCAGTTCTTGTTTCTACAAGAAACCTTTCACCTGATTTTGTCTGCCGACAGCTTGGTGCTTTCAGCCTTTGGGAGAAAGGTTACTGGTTTGGGTACCTCCGTGGAAATCTCCAGTTTTCAAAATGTTTATTGCACTATTTGTCTCTGTCCCTTCACGGTGGCAGCTGGATATTAATGTTGACACAATGTTTATGTGGCTTCACTACTGATTTGGCTAAAGTAATGTGTGATGTATCCTTTTCAGTGTTGGAAGGCTATTCTTCTAATATTGCTTGACTAGTTGGGGGTGTTCAGCCTGGAGAAGAGAAGGCTCCGGGGAGACCTTCTGGGGGCCTTTCAGGACTTCAGGGGGCCTGTCAGAAAGATAGGGACAGACTTTTGAGCATGGCCTGTTGGGACAGGACAAGGGGGGGATGGTTTAAACTAAAAGAGGGAGATTCAGACTGGAGAGAAGGGAGAAATTGTTGATGCTGAGGGTGGTGAGAGCCTGGCTCAGGTTGCCCTGAGAGGTGGTGGCTGCCCCATCCCTGGCACCATCCCAGGTGAGGTTGGCCGGAGTTCTGAGCAACCTGCTCTGGTTGCAGATGTCCCTGCTCCCTGCAGAGCCTTTGCACCAGATGACCTTGAAAGGTCCCTTCCCATCCAAACCAGTCTCTGATGACTCTATGGTAAGAGCTAGAAAAAAGAGCAGAGCACAAAATTGCCTCTTCCAACATACAATTTCCAATCACAAGGCATTGCAATTTTTGCACAGTTGCATAGAAAAAAATCTGCTGCTTCCAATGAAGGTTCGTACTGCAGGGCCCTGGGACACCTTCTGATATAAACGCAGCTGCTGTACTTAAGGCAACGTGGTATTTGTGAAAGGGCATCATTTCAGCTGGGTGCTGAGATTGAAGATGCTCCTCAGAGGCGAGGATGTTGGGTATGAGGTTCTCAGCTTCACCCCCAATTCCTGTTCAGCTCGATGCCCCTCCTGACCCCATCTCCACAGCAGGAGGGCTGCTCTGCCCAGAGGGGTTGAGAAGCAGATGGACAGCTGTGGTTTTAACCACTTGCATTCAAAGAATGTATGAAAATAATTGAATGTAACACTCAACCATCCCCAGTCACGGTGCCTGGGCTGCACCATGACCACCCACCCACTGGCTTGTTCCCATCTCCAGCAGCAAGGGGCATTTGATTCCTCCTCTGTTTTAAGGTGTAGCTTCGATTGCACATGAAAACTGTGCTCCTGGCCACCACCCAGAGTTGTAACCCCATTGCCAGAACTTATTAAAAACCAACCAACTGACCCTCTGGATCATTTAATCTTTGCTCAGATCAGGATAGGTCAATTTTTAAAGCACCAATGCTGCCTTTTGATGTAATGCCAGTGTTGCTGTGGGTTTCTGTTATTTCTTTCAATTAAATCTTCAACAGAAATAGAGCTTTCCATGGTCTGTTCACTGGCAATACACTGGAATTTATCAGCTATTGAAATAAGTGGTATTCTTAAAAGAGCAGGCTGAGAAACACAATTTCTCTACAGCACAGCCAGGTAAATCTCCTATTTTAATGATTTCTAGGCATTTGGAATAAAAGGAATTTGAACAAAATGTCCAGGTCCTGTTAATGTTTGAAAAGGACTTTGCAGCCACCCCTACATTTTGATGAGGGGTTTGCAGCAAAGGAGCTACCATGGATTGGAGATAGAAAAATGGAATGAAAGAGTAAATAAGCAGTTCTACATACACATCTGTGTAAACACGTGTGTGTGTGTATGTAATAAAATTATAGGACTTCCTGAAGCTAATTTCCACTTCTAAGAGCTCTGAGAAGTTTTGAATGATGGCGCTTTTCTTTTTTTTTTTTTTTCCCTTTTTTTTTTGTTTTTGTTTTTATTCTCTCATGAGCTTTCTTTGTTCTCTCGTAAAGCACTTGAAGTCTAACTCACTAGTGTGTAAAATGAACTGAGGGTTGTTGTTGGTTGCTTAGATATCCCAGGTAAAATTAATACTGATGGGAAGGGGTTTATGTTTTAAATGTGCATTAGTTCCATCAGCTCTTTCACCACCAGTCCCAGGCTTGTTCCACTGTTTCCTATGAAGTGTATCCCTGCATTCTCCAAAGTCTTGTGCCTAGTCCAGCAATAGTGATGAAATTAAGTGAAATCTTTCAAAATGTGCCTGTACACAAAATTCACCCGGGTTTCTGTTCTGGTGGGATTCAGATTCAGCATCAATTTCAAACAGATCTTTGAACTGAAGGAATAGGCACAAAGAAGTAGAGAGGAGTCTAGGTTGGAGTCTTCTCTTTTGAACTTTGAAGAGTCAGTAGAACCTGATGTCATGGCCGAAGCCAATGTGTAGCTGAACGTGGTGACCCAGTGCTGTGATTCCAGCTGCTTCCAGATCATTTCCCTCCAATATAAGCAGGTGAATGAGGATGGAACGAATTCATTCAGCCATGCTAAACCGCAGCCTTAAGCATGTGCGAGATGAGGTAATGATGTCTGGGGCTGTGACAGCAGGTCGCTGGTATTCTTGCTGCTCACCTCTGGCTCATGCCTCCCCCCAAGGGACAAGCTCCATTTTCTTTGTTTCCTAAACTGAATCATTTCACAAACCTGGCCAGGAAGACAGACATACCCAGAGTGAGCTGGAGGAGCTGAAGGAGTTAACTGGGGCCTGGGGCACAGCAGTGAGAAGGGGGCTCCAGGGAAGCACCCCTGAGCTTCTGGAGAAGATGCTGCATGGGACAGTAAAGCTGCAAGGAAGCTGAGGAGCAATACCATGGATGTCAGTAAGACATGAGTGTCAGCCTTTGATCTGCAACTGCCTGGACTTGAGAGGTATTTGGATATGGGGCAAAGTCCTCGCCTGACTGGTGTTAATGGAAATGCTCTCAGTTGGGTGAGGAAGGGGATTTACCTACGCTGTGGTGGGAAAAGGAGGGGCTGGCTTCACTCTTTGGAGCTGGCCATCATCATATGGTGGCATCCACAGAATATCTGCTGGGGTCCTCGTTTGGTGCTTAGGTTGTTCAGCCCAGCAAGAGGTTTCCTGAGCTGAACCTGGCAAAATAAAGCTGTTGGGATTTGACTGTTAGCATACACAATATGTCTTTTTGGCTTGGTGTGTAAATCTTTTTATTTAATGGTAAATAATCTGTATAGATGACCTGATGCCGGACTGAAAAAAAAAAACCCAAACCATAAAATAGCTTCATAAAAAAAAAAAATGTAAAGAAACCAATACAGGTGTAGAAAGAATGGTTTGCTTTGGTTTGGTTTTCCCCATTGCAAGGCTCTTGGTGTTTCTAAGCCCTTGTCTACAGTGGGCTTTCAGCCTCTGCTTGGATTGCAGCAGCGTACGTGGTGCGAACAGCTGGTGCAGATGTGCTGCTGCTGAGTATGGGATGGCTGGGGCAGTAGGGAGGGAAACCAGTGTGCATGAGGCAGGCTGTGAAGTGTAGAGTCTGATGATATTTTCTGTTGGGGCACTTGTTTAGTTCTGCTCAGGGGATGAGCTGATGATGGAGAAGAGGCTCTGGGGAGACTGTTGTGTCTGTCAGTAATTAAAGGGGGTCTACAAGAAAGATGGGGACAGACTTTTGAGCAGGGCCTGTTGGGACAGGGGTGATGGTTTAAACTAAAAGAGGGGGATTTAGACTGGAGAGAAGGGAGAAATTGTTGACACTGAGGGTGGGGAGAGCCTGGCTCAGGGTGCCCCGAGAGGTGGTCGCTGCCCCATCCCTGGCACCATCCCAGGTGAGGTTGGCTGGGGCCCTGAGCAACCTGCTCTGGTTGCAGATGTCCCTGCTCCCTGCAGGGGAGCAGTAATGACCTTGAAAACTCCCTGCTAACCCAAAATATTCCATGGTTCTATGACCTAGAGAGAAGGCAACTGACTACCACCAGAAAACAAGGTGGTGCCAGGCAGGTGGTACCAGAAGCGGTGTTGTGCCAGTGCCCTCCTGCAGGCCAGGATGTCAGTAATTAGCAGGCAGAGCAATGCCTGAAAGGAGGTGGCTGTGCCTCTGTGGCTGATATCCAGTGATGTAAACAGGCTGTGCACAGGGCACCTCACCCTGCCCAGTATTTATCCACATACCCATGGCCGGGCTCTGAATGCCTCAGTCCACCAGGAGTCAACACACACTGAAGTCTGGCTGAAGCGAGAGGGGTGTCATTTTGCTTTTTAGTTACTAAGTGTCACATCTAATTGAACCTGCTGCTGGGGAGAAAGGCTGATCTTAAGCTGCTAATTCCTTGTTTAGATGTGACTTAAAATAACTGGCTTTGGGGAGCAGCAGTGCCCCCAGTGATCCCAGTGAGAACTGTCCTGCCAACACTGGCTGCAGATCCCAGGATTACCACTGAGGATGTCAAAGACTTACTATCCCACCTCTGCTGTCACCTGTTGAAGGACTGGATGGAAACCAGCAGCAAGAGCTGCTCTGAGCCACTGAGAGTTGGAGAACCAGACTTGGGTTGAAGTCCCTCCCTGCCTCATTGCAGGACAAGCTGTCAGCCAGCAGTTGGCTGAGCAACGCAGCCGTTGAGAGGGTATCACTAAACCTGGCACGAAGAGCAGCTCTGACCACAGATAGTGCCAATGAGGTGGGACAGTTCATCTCTATGCGTGAATTTCCAGTTGGTTATTAACTAAATCCAGTTTTCTGTGGGTGACCACTTGTTTGACATGGTGCCCCACAACATCCTACTCGCCAAGTTGGAGAGATATGAACTCAATGGGTGGACTGTTCATTGGATAAGGAATTGGCTGGATGGCCGCATCCAGAGGGTAGTGGGCAATGGCTCAATGTCCAGATGGAGAGCAGTGACAAGTGGTGGCCCTCAGGAGTCCATACTGGTGCCTGTCTTGTTTAACATTTTTATCAGTGACATAGACAGTGGGATCGAGTGCACCATAAGCAAGTTTGCAGGTGACACCAAGCTGAGTGGTGCTGTTGACACACCCGAGGGATGGGATGTCATCCAGAGGGGCCTGGACAAGCTGGAGAGATGGGCCCAGGTGAACCTCATGAAGTTCAACAACAGCAAGCGCAGGGTCCTGCACCTGGGCTGGAATAATCCCCATTATCAATACAAGCTTGGGGAAGAGGCAATAGAGAGCAGCCCTGTAGAAAAGGACTTGGGGGTGCTGGTCCAGATGAGAAGCTGGACATGAGCAGCCAGTGTGTACTTGCAGCCCAGAAGGCCAGTCACATCCTGGGCTGCAGCAAAAGAAGTGTGGCCAGCAGATCAAGAGAGGTGATTCTGCCACTCTGCTCTGGTGAGACCTCACCTGGAATACTGCATCCAGCTCTGGAGCCCTCAGCACA
>JANIJG010015504.1:0-14550 GCA_024611175.1 Megaceryle torquata | reverse complement strand
CCTAGGCAGTCCATTAAAGTGTCTAATCACCCTCTGTGTGAGGAAGTGCTTCCTAATATCCAACCTCAACCTCCCCTGGCTCAGCTAAATGCTTAACTAAAAAGAACAGTCAAGTACTAGTATATTCAATAACATTTATGAATATGTATTTTGCTATTTCTTCATATATTATCATTGCTCAATTTCCTGGGGGTTTACAGATGTTTTGTCTAAAATCTAAAACATCTACTCTTCATAATTCCAGCTTAATGGAACAGAGCTTTGATGGTTTTTTGTGAAATCTCTTCTCCATACTATTATAATCTGAGGAAGAAATAAAATAGGATAAAATGGGAATCTGTTTCCGATATCAAGAGTGAGACACACTTAGTTTTCCTTAGAGTCTAATCCATATTTGTGTTATCTATTTAAGACTGAACTAAGGTAGGAGTAAACCAGATTTAGTTCAGAAAAAAAGTATGCAGATTTTTTACATGGGCTTAAGCTAAGTGCAATTTCTTTTACCAGAAGGATCAGCCTTAGTAAATGAATTCTGTATCTATTAATGCTTAGTGTTAGGAAAATTGGAAATGAAATTTACTCTTTTGCTTGCTTGACTTTCTTGTGAAAATATGATGTAACAAACACACGTCCAACAGGATTTTTGTCGTTCTGAGAGTTTCAATGGCATTACCTTTCATACTGCTAAAAAATGACATGAAAGACTTTTCTTAGTAAGAATGGCAATATTTTTTCCTTAGACCATGTGGAACCTGAAATAATGAACAGTCTCTCTTCCAGAAGAAGAAAACAATCTGAAAATAAATTTAAATAAATCCTTTTCTTCACCAAAGCCCAATTTGTAAGTATTAGAAAAACCAATGATTTTTCAAATGTGAATATCTTTCATAAGTACTATACTCTAGCTATACTAGCTACCTAATCTCATTAAAAGTACAGGGACAAAAAAATTCAAGCCCCCAAATTAGCCTTCTTAAATAATAGCATGTGTAAGCATGAATCAGAATAATATCAGCAGTTTCTGAGTGTTCAGAGTTGTAAAACTCATAAACATGTTTAGTACTGGAAGACCTGCCCCTCAACAGCCCTCTGAAAGTAACCAGGTTTTCTTCTTCATACAAATCAGTATTGCATAAGTGTATACGGTGCAAATTCTGAAAAAGTTATGAGAATACACAACTCCCATCTGGAAATCATCTTCCTTTACAAATCAGCTGAAATAAAATTGAATCCCTTTGTTTGGTTTATCTTTCTGCAAGAGCTGAATACACTACAAGTTAAAAAAATAGTTCTGGACCTAATATGGAACTTAGTGAAGTTTACTAGAATTTAGATGTGTAAAAAACCACAACAAATGGATGTTCTAAATGATACATTGGCCTGAGTTTCTTAGTCTATGAACAGATCTATAAAACAATCCTTGATGTATGATCATTTTTGACTAGCTGGTTCCTTTCTTATCCCAAAACACCTGCATCTAAGGCAATAATAGGAAATCCACAAGAAATTCTAAAGTTTTGGCCTGAAATTCTACCAGAAGCTTTGGGAGGTGCTTCAGCACTCATTGGTTTGAAAATGGGCATTTGACTCATTCTTGTGTAATAATTTTATCTTTAGATAAACAAACACAAACTTCAGATTTTGTGAGCTGGAAGCAAACTGCACCTCTGTGATAGAAATGTAATAGTAGCATTAATAAGGGCATAAAAGCCTATCCTAGATTAAGACCTTCAGCTAAAACCTGACATAACATGCATTTTTGGCTTATGGGCATAAGGGAGCACAAGAAGTAGTTTTAGTACATGATCTGGGAAAAGTTTACTGTGACTACCCTTTGAAATGGAAAATGAGATGTGAAAAAAGTTGAAAAGAACATTTTAGTGTCTCCAAAGCCTAAAGTAGGAGCTCCTTCTCTTTTTCCAATAACAGTCATATAATTACTTTCTCTACTGTTTATATTAATTAATATTGAGGATATATACTAAAAAAGGAACACAAAATTTATTGTCATTTCTAGCTAACCTAGAACTTCTTTTATAACTTTTAAAAAAGACATTAAAAACCTTATAAGTTGAACTTTAAGAAATTGTTTGGATGGAATTTTTCATTCTGTAATAAGTTTTTAAAGCTTAAGAAGAATTGTGTGATGCCTCAGTATGCAGAAAAGAGATAGTTTCTCAAATATGATTGAAATTTTTTTTTCCCTCTTATTTATAGCTGAAAATAAAATGTCAAAATGAGACCTACCTATCTAGGAAGGTATTTTTTACATTATCAGGAGATGAAAGTTGAAAAATTGCATTCCTTGTGTATTTTTGGTGATTACAGCATTCATGACAGTTGAAATCAGAAGATAGATGTGTCTCTGTTGAAATTTATTGATAATTGACTTTGATTTTTCAGTCTTGGTTAATTGATTAACATTAACGGACCCATCTGCTACACCATTGCATGGGGAACAACAACAGTAAGAATAATCACTGTGAGAATAGTTTGAGATGCTGGAAACATGACTGTTTGTGGGAGCAATTAACTTTGAGATTGTACTCTACTCTATAAAAGATAATCTTGTCTATGTTTACATTTTCTTGAGCCTATACAATATAAAACAAATGTATTAATCAACTTCTACTAGTGGCATGGCTGACATAATTGTCAAATCATTGGTGAAGTAATTTTATGAGTTTATTTACTCTGCACAGATGTGTCTTCTTAATTAACACTAAGTTTGGTTTCCAACATCTGGCTCATATGATCAGGGGGCCTCACAGAATATTAAGAACTTCCTAGGTTAATCTTTCCATACCCTTTTCAAACACATACTTTCAAATCAAATAAGCTTTGAATTGACAAAATTAGTTATACAACTATATGACACTCAAACCCTAAATTTACTGAAGAGTTGTAGTTTTTTTCCTCTGAAATTAACCAGTTTCTGGACTTTTGCATTGGAATGGATTTAAAGTTCAGTAAAAGAACTACTGAACTTTAAAAAAGTGCCTTTAAAAGCAATAGAGCATTTACATTGAAGAGTACTTTGTCTTTAAAAACTAATAAAATAATGGCTACGTAAAGAATTAGAAATTTACATTTATACTGAACCACTCTTCTAATACAGTATATGTTTACATACTCTTGAAACAGAATGGGTTTGGTTTTTTTATCCTGTTGCACTGGTTTTGTCTGGAATTAGAGTTAATTTTCATCACAGTAGTTGGTATGGGGCCATCTTTTGGATCTGTGATGAAAACAGTGTTGATAATGCAGAGATGTTTTCATTGTTGCTGAGCAGTGCTCACACAGAGTCAAAGCCTTTTGTACCTCTCACATCACTCCACCAGAAAGTAGGCTGTGGATGCAAAAAAAAGTTGAGAGGGGAAACAGCTGGGACATCTGGTCTCAACCGACCAAAGGGATATTCTGTAACATATGATGTCATGCCCAGCAAATAAAACTGGGGAAGAAAAAGGAAGGGGGGCCATTCAGAGTTACGGTGTTTGTCTTCCCAAGTCACAGTTACACATGCTGGATCCCTGCTTTCTTGGAGATGGCCAAACACCTGGAAAGCAATGAATGAATTCCTTGTTTTGTTTTGCCTGTTCATGTGGCTTTTGCTTTGCCTATAAAACTGTCTTTGTCTTAATCCACAAGTTTTCTCACTTTTTCCCTTCTGATTCTTGCCCCCATCCCAGCTGGGGAGGAGAGAATGAGCAGCTGTGTGGTGTTTATTTGCCAGATGTTGTTAAATCATGATACCTATGTACAGACAGAGTTTTTAGTCAAAATATAAATGAGATCTAGATCCTCACTTTTTTTTTTAAATGGAAGTGGAGTGGATCTTAACTTAAAAAGAATGATAAAAACTAGATATTTACAATTCCACAACATGATACATGCAATAGTTTCACAGTAAAATGGTGATTGTACAGACGATCCTAACCACCACGTCTCTGTCTGGCCATGTCAGGACTCTGTCTGACCCTAGTTCCCCTTACTGGGCTTGATCCTTATTCCCCACCAGTGGATTGATGTCCTAGCCCAGCCTCAGCCTGTTGCTATCCCCAGGGATGTGCCTGATCTATAGGCCTGAGGCTACCCTGGTGCCCTCTGGCTGCCCTACTTCTGTCTGGGGCAATGGCATGGGTCCTGGCTGCCAGATCCTGCCCTGACAGACTCCTGGGACCATCTAATGCAACCAGTGTCCAGACCACAGGGAGCTGCTGGCCCCTACTGCATCCTCAAATTTTGTATCTGAAAACTAGGTGCATACTAATCCCTGTCTCTTGCTACCAAAAATACAAACCTCTATTTTTTTTCCTGTCAAAATTTCTTCTTCATAGTTGTAATTAATACGAAGAACTCTACAACAGTATTTTCGTACTCTGATGATGAGAAAGACAACTTTTTTTAAAGAATGACTATTCAAATGTTTATTATGAAACATACCTGTCTATGCCCAGCAGTATATGTTGACAAGCTCCTGTGTTCACTTTAAAACATAGCTGAATTATTGGCTATGTAATACTTCATGACCTTTCAGAAGAAAAAGCTCTAGCTGTCAAGCACCTAAATAATGACGTGCAATGAGAATCTTTTTTGTGCCACTAAAGAGTGTAATTGGAAAAAAAGGCAAAAATATTAAACAAGTCAATAATGGTTTTGTATGAATCCTCAAATTGTTGCTTGTTTTATCTGTATTTTTTAAAAAATATATTTTTTAAACAATATTAAATATGCAAATTTCAATTAATCATGCAGATGGGAATATTTTTAACAGTATGGATTATTTATGGCTTTTATTGGCTTTAATCTCATGAATATCAGCTATATGTAACACAGTTACATAGTCTACATGCACCATTTGAACACCAAGACTGATGCCTGGAATTTTTTCCCCCTAAAATATACATAAAAAGTCCACCTCTGGCTTTTCTATTCTTCTACTTCACACATGATATGGTGTGAACTAAGTTGATATGAGAAGTTGATGACCAAATGATTAGTTAAATAGTTGTTAGGATAAAACAACGAATAAATTGAAGATAAGCAAAGGTAGAAATTCCTATCTTTCAGCTATGAGATGTACTAAAGGATGTTTGCAATCAAAACACCAAATGAAGGATGTGATAACAAGCCCAACACACTTAAAATTAGTCCCTATACTGTATCGAGTTTGTTACAGTATGCACATTTACTAAATAGATTCCTAGTATTAGCAGGTACTGCCTTGAAAGAAGTATAGGAAGAGCCTATAGCACAGAATCTCTTATCATTCCTTTCAGTATATGCTTCACTCATTGAAGCACTGGACTTAGGTCTCAAACCAACAGATTCAGAGGAGCAAACTTTCCAGAGCGTTCAGGTTCATATGAAAGAGGTTCTGAAGCCAGACCTGCCAAAGCTGATCAGGAGATATACAAGACATTTTTCTCCCATATCTCAACAATCTGCTCAAGCCTGTGGAAAAAAGGAATCAGTATACAACAAACTGAAGCATTTCCCAAGGGCATTTCTGACCCTGGCATTCTTTCAGGCAGTCTGTGTAAAATGTTTGCCAGTACTCCTGAAAAATGGCTGCTAGCACAGGCAAATTTGCACCCCAAGTTGCCACCCTGTTTACATCCTCTAGAAAAAAATTGGTGCAGATAGGCAGATGACTTATCAAGAAGTGAATCTTTTAGATCTGTCACACTCCTTAGCAAAGTAGAAGTGATTTATTTGATAATTTGTTACACAGCGATAAAGCAGTCTGTTCTCACATAGATATATATATATAACTCTTTGGGAAAGGGAATGTTACATGCACTGTGGGCAAAATGAAGCTTCAGGACTTTGAGATGCAGGAATTCCTCCTTTAAAGACCACTACCTAGTAACCTATCCAAGTCCTGCGAGATAATATTTTGTGATAGTTTTTGTAGCCAGTCTTGACAGCTAAGAAGAATGAACAGTCTCTGAAAAAGCAAATTATATTCTGACAACTGAACAGTATGAAATTAGAGCTGCAGAACTTGAAAGTGAAATATGGCATCCAGATCTTTCTAGTTGAAGCTTACTGAATATGGACAGTTTGTCAACTGACTGAAGAATGTATGTACATATGTATGAAAACCAGCAAACCAGGTAAGAAGAGAGGTAAAATACAATCTCCACTGATCTACTATCTCTCTAATGCAATTTAAGATTCTGTTTCCTTTCTTTGTCACTAGGACATATTGATGACTCGTGGTCAGCCAGTTGTTCACCAGAATTGGAAAGTAATTTTCTGCAAAGCTGCTTTCTGGCCAGTCAGTCCCCAGTCTATACTGGTGCCTGGGGATATTCCACCCCAGATGCAAGACTTTCCATTCCAATATGAGACTGCTGTTGACTCATTTCTTCAGCCTGTCAAGGTCCCTCTCAATGGCAGCTGACCCATCTGGTACACCAATCACTCCTCCTTCCTTCATATTTAACCCTTGTTTCTGGGGTGCACCCTGTCCCATCTTATAGGTCATTAAAGAAGATAAATGGTATTGGATTTAGTATTGAGACTTGGGGTACTTTGCTAGTGATCGGTCTCCAGATGGAATTTTTTCTTCTGATCCTTTGTACTTTTTGAGCCTGCTCTTCAGCCAGTTTTCAGTTGACCTCACTGTGCATTTACCTAGCCAGTACTTAATCAGTTTGTCACTACAAATTTTATGGGAGGCAGTGCTGAAGCCTTACAAAAGTTGAATAAACTACATCTTGTGCTCTCCCCTCATCCATCAATCCTGTCATCTCATTGTGGAAGGCTATCAGGTTGGTTAAACACAACTTGCACTTCATAAATCCGTAGTGATCACTCAACCGCCTTCTTAGCCTTCATGAGTTTTGAAACAGTTTTCAGGACAATTTGGTCCATCAGCTTCCCACTGAATAAGGTGAGGCTAACAGTCTTGTAGTTCCCTAGATGCTCCTTTTTGCCCTTCCTGAAGGTAGCCTTCTAGTCCTCAGGAACCTCTCCCAGTCACCTTGATCTTTCAGATATTATCAGGATTGACTTTGCTGTGACATCAGATAGCTCCCCTGGCACTCATGTATGAATCTCATCAGGTCCCATGGACTTACACATGCCCAGTTGTTTAAAATGTTCCCTAATCTGATACTCATACTCCAGACTTTCAGGTTTACAGGTCTGAGAGGAATAGATTCCTGAAGGCCAGTCTTATCAATAAGGACTGAGGAAAACAAGGCATTGAGTATTTCAGTCTTTTCTGGATCCTTTTTCACCAGACCTGCCCCATTCAGGAGCCAGCCCACACTCTCCCAAGTCTTCCCTTTGATGCTGATGTAATTGTAGAACCATTTGGGTTGCCATGCATGTTCTCTGTCAAATTAATCTCCAGATTGATTTTGGATTTCCTAATCCCATATCTGTGTATTTAGATATTTTCTGTATATTCCTGCCATGTCACCTGGTTATACTTCTACCTCTTGTATGATTCTTTCTGATGTTTGAGTTTTGTCAGGAGCATCTTGTTCATCCATGCTGGCTTCCTGCCACTCGATTTCCTGCTCAGTGGAATGGATCATTCTTGGGCTTGGCAGAGGTGATCCCTGAAAACTGGTTGATGTAGAAGACCATGAAAATTATGCTTCTATGGAGCTGCTTATCCCTGCTTTGCACATACACAATCTTCCATGACTCCTCTGGACAGAAGAGCATTTCAGAATTTTGTTCATTTCAGAACAAAAACCTTTCTGAAAAGGGCTGAGGCCAGCAGTTGGAAAGCAGAAAGGCAGGAAACAAATCCAATGGTTATGAATTATTCAGGACCCAACCTTTAAATGAAACAGTATTCCATAATGATAGATGACAGGCCAATCAATAGAATGACAGAGACACAGCAAGGAACAACAGAAGAAAACCAGACTCATTACTTCCAAATACACACTCAGTTTCATGATTTTGGTAGGTAAATTGTGTATATTTTATAAAGTTGCCTTGCTTTCATTTGTGCTCTAGTCAAACAAGACTTAGAGATCAAAACTTTGTTTGGTGTTCTTTGTGCATTCATATCAATCAAGAGGGGCAGAGAAGAACCTCAGAACTTTGATTCAAGGTCTTCTTAACCTAAGAAACATACAGTGGCCCAGATCTTCAAAAGAACTTTAGACTATGTTCTGCTCAGCATTTGCTTTGACGCTGAAATACAATTTTTAAAATAGATGTGGCATCTGTTTCACAAATTCTATCAATTTTAAACAGAAATGTGGTTCCTAGATGCTAAATGCCTTAGAAAATTAGCAAATTACTGTAGCTTAAAAAGTTACTGTGCTCAGTCTCTTTTCAGTTGTGTCCTGTGATAGGATGAGAGGTAATGGTCACAAGCTGAATCACAGGAAGGTCCACCTCAACATGTGGAAAAACTTCTTTACCGTGAGAGTGACAGAGCACTGGAACAAGCTTCCCAGGGAGGTTGTGGAGTCTTCTTGTCTGGTGACTTTCAAGACTGTGCTGGCAGTGGGGTTGGACTCGATGATCTCCAGAGGTCCCTTCTAACTCCTAACATTCTGTAATTCTATGCTTCTAATTGAGACATCATTCTCCGTGTTTTTAACTCATGTCTCTTTTGGACCTCATTTCCTCTTTCAACATGATGCACTTTACAAAAGGTAACCTTTAACCTTAGGTTAAAAGCTTTTAAAAAGGGTTGACAATACTTCTTCACATATGCTGCAGGTGCTGACTTAATTGTTTGTGTTTTCATAACATAATGAAAAAGGCTTATGGTGTGTACCCAGGAGCACACCATGAAGTATTAGACAAAAGAACGAGATCCTACCTATTTCTGTCCAAACTATCTGTACAGAGTCTGATTTAGTCACTGAGCCTTGTAGTGGAACTGATCTAGTTGATCGCAAAGGAATTCTGGCAGCAATCCAGCATGTATCCTATAAAATTACATTTTATATCTTCTCATATAAGCAAATAAGGTATAAAATCTCTCAGGTTAGGCATGAAGATGTTACATTTTCTGTTTAATATTATCAGGACTAATGATTGGTGATTACTTCATTACACAGAAAATTATACTAATTTCTCATTAAGGATGAAACTACCAGCCACAGAGTGTACATGATAAAATGATTAAAGAGGTAACTCTTACCTAGTGCAGGTCCCACCGTTGTGACATGGATGATAATCACATATTGGAACATTGCAGTTCTCAACATTCCTCCCTCCAAGAGCCTCATCTATGATGAAAAACTCTTTGTTGTTAACTTGAAAATCCCTAACACATCCTTTATAGCCATGTATCTGTCCAGCACACCTATGAACCTTTTCACGAACAGGAACATTTCCAAGGAAGATTGATCCAAAGGTGATCTGAAGAAACAAGAAGAGAATAATCAGAAAAGAATGTGATTTGTGATGTTACTGTAAGCAACTGATGAATAATAATTACAGATAGAGGAAATGGATGTTACTTGAAGCTGGCCAAAAACTGACACTTGCTGAAAGGATTTCTTTTTTAAAATGTGTTTCTCTTTAGAAAAAAAAAATAAAAAAAATCCATACATAGAGAGCAATTTAATGTGTTTGCATATCTTCAAATGTGTAAGACAACATACATCCCATGAAACACAAATTGGAATTCTCAGTCTTAACTGAGGTGAATATGGTAACACTTTCTCATTGCTTCCCTTATTCTATACTATGAGTTTAACATCCATGGGTGATGAGCTTTGGTTTAGGATTTGGGACCTACAGGACCCCAAGCTTTGGCAAATACAGATTTTTTTTTTTTTTTTTTTTTTTTTTTTTTTTGGATGAATGACAAAAAACAGACTGAAGCCTAGGGATACGGGAAAGTTTTAGGTAGCAAATTCTAGAGCCACAAATGCCTAAAACATCCTTATAAAGATGTCAAAGAAACACCTGCAATTTCATACTGGGACTGACAAAACCATACTAGTGCTCGTACTAGTGCACACAGTGATATTTCCTGTATTATGTGACCTAGGAGTCTAAATCTTGACCATCACATGTAAAGGACCTGTGACCCTCTTAGCACTGTGAATTCCATTTCTCACATCAATGCCTGACTTTATGAGTTCTGACATGGGATTTCACCATTCCTAGGTTCCTTCATACATCTCACTAAGAATTGAAAAAATAATATTTTTTTCCATAAATGTATCACACCGTGATGCATTTCTTTGTACAGTACCATCTATCTGGAAAGAAGGCAAAATCTAGCCTTGGAATAAACCAATGAAGTAAAAAATATAATATGTGTAAAAATGTGAGGAGATAATTTATAGTGAAGGTGCCTTTTACTATCATATTCAGCCATCATCTGTAAAGAAATAGGAACAGGAGTGAAACATCACATTGATTTATCTGGAATTCACTCATCTGTATGATTTTGCTTTGATGTTTTCTGTATTGATTTTATCAGTCCTGGACCTATGTTGCTGACAATTTCAAGTGAATTTTGGAGATACAATGCACCTTAATACCACCACATATCCCTTTACTCACAGTGCCTTTCATTTAAAAAGGAAAGAAAAAAGCAATCTACTTCTTTTAGAACATGGATAAAATTAAATCAGATTTTTCATGTGGAAGGAATTCAAAGACATTGGATCAGCACTTGCCGAATTCATTTTATATCACTTTATTTCCTTTCAGACAAAGCTATAAACCAGCATAGTTAAAGACAAGATTTGTAAGAAGTGTTTGCAGACAGACATTTTCTTTCTGCTTGTGAACCTGTTAAAATAATTAAGCAAAGCATTGGACTGGAATGTGAAGTGTCTATGATTAAGAAAAGTGTTTTT
Source organism: Megaceryle torquata (assembly GCA_024611175.1). Taxonomy (NCBI): domain Eukaryota; kingdom Metazoa; phylum Chordata; class Aves; order Coraciiformes; family Cerylidae; genus Megaceryle; species Megaceryle torquata. The sequence continues at coordinate 3,739 of JANIJG010015504.1, read as the reverse complement.
AACACTTTACTATGGGCATATTTTGCAAAATCACTGACCTTGGGGACAGATCCAGTGTACCACAGAAAACTTCAGGGGGTTCTGCTATTTCTCTTGTTAGTGGATTTTATCATAATGAATGTTTAAACTCATGCTAGTATTCCATAGTACACATTTCTTTCTGTAAAGGTCCTGTTCCGAATTTGACTAGCCTAACCAGAATAGATTTTAAGGAAGAACACAGGAAGAATTCCTGTAAGTCTTGTTAATGACATAACAAGCTTAATATAACATTATACTAACTTCTGTAATACTCATGCTTAACATTTCAAATACTAACTTGAAAATGTCCTTTTTCACTTGGAGCCTGAGTGGTAAAAAGGATTAGGTTGGCCAGTAATAAAATGAAATTTATTAGTCCTCCTAGAGATAAGAAATTTATTTCTTTTTTTTTTTTTCTTTCTTAAATAAATAAATAAAAAAAATAGGGGCTCTGGGAGATTAGGAGCAGATCAGTAAAGTGTAATAGTTAGTCATGAGGATACAACACTCATACATACCATGCAAGGGGTTATTCTGGATTAAGTATAATTTTGTGCTGTGATATACCCATTAGTGGTTATAGCATATTAAGTGCATTCATAGAGAGCATCTTTTGTACTGTTATACCCTAAAATAATTAATCTGACATGCTCTAGGATTGCTCTGAAACATTAACAAAAGAGTGTTAATTGAGGATGACAAGAACGTTCACTTCTGATGTATGAACTTGGTGCATGACTTCAAAAGTGGCTATCTGTAAGTCTCTCTTTGAGTAAGGTATTGCTGCTTTCTCTATATAATTAGATACTGGCTCAAGGAAGAAACAGGGAAAAAATTGTATTGCTATCTGGCAGCAGATACCATGAGGTGCACATCATGATTAACATCTCTACAGCTAACTGACCTGTTTTCTAATGAACAAATTTATAAAATGAGCTATCAATTGTAGTTCAAATTCTCAAGTCTAAAACATTTAAAATGTGTCATAAAGAAATAAGGAGAGAGAGGAGAGAATTTATAACAGAAAGGCAATAACATGGAGACAAAGAATAACAGAAAACCACAAGATTTGGGAAAGGTGGCCTATTGCCCACTTAGAATGAGTCTTCTGATATCAGTTTCAAAAAGGACACAGTCATTTTTACAATACTATTCAAAGGTGATATACTAACATCAGGTTAAATCACTGATGATTCATAACTGCCCTCCACTAGACAATGAGTCTTGAAAATAAAAAATAATCAGAATTGCTGCTTAAGAATATCTGATTTTTTTCTAATAACACCACAGCCTAGTTAAATGACATTGCTAATATATTATTTTTCCTCTTACAGTATCAGTGTCCTTTTCATGGACTTTAGGCAGTTGAAATAGAAGTTTCAGAGTCAGGTAACATGAAGAAATTAATGAAAACACTGTGGATGCTTGATATGAAAAGACATATTAAAGAGAAATTAAGTACATATAACAGTATCTGAGGAGAAATTGCATTTCCTTCTTTAGAAAAAGTTAGAATGCCTGCTGTCCTTAGGAAATAACTAAAATGCATATGCTGATGAAATGTTCAAAGTAAACAGCTATTTTTTTATGTTTTACAGACTCACCTGAGATGCTCGATATGAGAGAAGAAGTCTGTGTTGTACAGGAGGATTTCCATCTGCAGCCATTTCAATCATACAGTAACCTTCAGGATTGTTCACAGGCAACATATAGCTGGAAGGAAACAGATATCATTGCTGTTTATGCTGTTAACAACAGAGTTTAAATCTCACACAGCAAAGGCAATGTGAAAAAAATGCTTTTGCCTCCATAAAGGATGACAATCTTTGGACACTAAGAATCCCATTTTAATGGCTACTTGGACTACTGAGGAGACAAAAGATGTAAGTTTCTTCTACTAATGTCTCTTTTCTATTTGGTTTCCTACTGTTCTTGATGCTAGTGTTTGAAATACATGCAGAAACAAAGAAGAGAGATATCTTTACATGCTTAAGTGGGTATTGATAAATTCTAAATGGTAACTGTGGCTGACAAATGGTTCCCTAGCATAGCAGATTGTTGGACAAGTAACCTCAATGTTGAATGTTACTGGGCTCCCTAGGTGAAAATTTCCTTTTTCTGCCCTTCTGGGGAAACAGAAATTGAATAAGAAATGAAAGGCTGCATACCTCTGAACAGCAAGATTACACTGTGATATAGTTATCGCTACTTGGGAAGCATGCTGTTAATGTAAACTCCCTGGTACTGAGCTTCAGAGATAAAGAAGAATATAATGTTAAAGGAATTTGTAAAGTAAATAGTATAGAACATTCAATAAAACACAGAATTCTTCAGGTTATTTCTATGATGACATCTGATGAAATTCTATTAATATAATGGCAATAAAAATCCAATCCAAAAAGATGATTTTAAAATATACTAGTTTTGTATTTAGAAAGAGAATTTGCATAAACATTATTTCAGAAATGGCAGGGTAGGAGAACAGTAGTTGATAGATTCTTTAAAACTGAGCTCTGTTATTACTATACTAAGTGCTCCTCAATTCCACTTTGCTGCCTTTTCAATATCCACATGCTTTAAAAGAGAATGTGTTGGGAATCCTTTTGGAAAATGATTTAAGGTTTACTGACTACACGTACTCTGTTGTGTACATGAAACTCCACTCAGTTAAATCCATATAATTAGGTTTCCAGAGTAAGGCCTTTAACAAGAACAATGATACATTTTTGTGTAGTATTTCACAAATGTTACAAAACAGATTTTACAAAATATTCTGAAAAAAGAAAAAAAAAATTATATGGATTGTCAAATTTTCCATGTTTTTACCCAACCGGATCCTAAAGGACAACAACAGGAATCTCATAAACTATTTTGTGTTGGTATAGATGAAATTTTATGGTAGGCCATAGACATATGAAAGAGTTAATATATTTTAAAGCCCATTAAGCCCTGAACACTAGAAGTGTACATTACCTCATTACTGACAAGGACAAATCTACTTTTGGATGAATGACATCAAGACCTACCATGTTCTGAAATGCCTACCTTCTCATACAACACCACCTGGTTGGTTGTGTGCAGCTGCTGTGGTATGACTTATGCTACTGAGGGATGCTAGCTAGGGCCCTCATCCTGTTGCTCTGAGGCATGCTGGGGACACTGCAGCACACTTGAAGTTCTGTGGAGGTGAGCCAGGGGTTCCTGAGGTAATAGAAGCCAACAAGGAAACATCAGTGGAACATGCATTAAATAGTACCCAGGAGCAGGTATCCCCTGTGTCCTGCCCCAGTCAGACTAAAGGCAGCAGCCTAAATGAAAAGAGGGAATGAAGGCAAGTTCATGGTCAAGGCAGCAGGCAAACTCCTGCCTTGTCCACCTTCTTCCACACCTTCAATCGGGGACAACAGCAACAAGTTCCTGCCCAGCATGTTTACATGGAACTTCCTATACCTCAGCTTCAGCCCTTTGTCCTGTCATCAGGCATCACCAAGAAGAGCCTGGCTCCATCCTCCTGGCACTCACCCTTCATGTATTTATAAGCATTCATGAGGTCATCCCTCAGTCTCCTTTTCTCCAAGCTAAAGAGCCCCAGCTCCCTCAGTCTTTCCTCAGAAGAGAGATGCTCCACTCCCTTAATCAAATTTGTGGCTGTGCTCTGGACTCTCTCAAGCAATTCTATGTCCCTCTTGAACTGGGGGGCCCAGAACTGGACACAGTA
>JANIJG010015503.1:0-16495 GCA_024611175.1 Megaceryle torquata | reverse complement strand
TAGCCAGACCTAGCATGGGGTTGTCCAATCCCTCAAAAGCCACCATATTCCTTGTTCCACAAGGAATTCCTCTACACACAAGCAATGTGAAGGTTTCCCCTCTTCAAAGGATGAAAAACAAGTGTGAAAATAAACTGGGTCTTATTTCTTTTGTGTGAGATCAGTCACGAAAGTAAGATCCACCAGGCAAGTCCTCAGGTGAAGACAGCCATCCCCTATTAACATGTTCTGGGTTCCTTCTCTAGGATTTTTTACTCAGCAATTGCATTTGCCAGGAGTAAGATTCAACTGGCAATTCTTTTATTTTTGAGAAAACTTAGTAGTAATTATGAGCGTCCATGTTGTTGGAAAGAATAGAAGAAAAAAAACAATAATAGGAGGAGAAGATGTCTTAGGCTGTTGGTCCTTCACTGCTTCTCCACTTTGATTCAATTGTCAGTGAAGATGGCAGTTGGCATCAAATGGGATGCTTCATTATATAGCCCTGTTTCAGCATTTTCTCCAGGTAGAAGGCAAAGCACATGTCCAGGTTTCCTCATCCTGACTCAGCAGTGCCTTCCAAACATCTTGGCTTTCAGACTATCCTGGCTGTCATCTTATTGCTTATTTTGAATGATGATATTAGCAGAAATAATGTTAATTTAAATATGAAATACAATTAAAGTAAAATCTTGACAGCTCCTGAGTAACTACAAAGCACTTAGTGAAATTTTAAAGTGCTCTGAAAACGCAGCCATGTGCCCTTCACACTTTCAGCTACCTAATGCCTTTAAAATGTGAGTGCTTTAAAACAACTACATTTATCACCTTTTATCCCAGGTACTTGACATTTCTGAAGCCAAAATAAGGGAGAAGACTCTTCTATACCACCTGTGAGACCATGACCAACTCCAGGAGCATGCTGAGTACTTCAACAGTGCCATGATTCTCTTTTTGTTGTATCCTAAGTTGTGTTGGACCTGTCAGTACAAAATGAACTCCACCACTGCACTGTGTGCTGTTAGAGGGTTTCACACAGGGTGTATGGAAGAGGTAGTGACATGGACTTCCAAACCTATAGCCTCCAAAGATGTTTCAGGTGAGCTGAATTACTGAGCAATGCTGCTGGATTCACATGGCTCAGACACCGTAGCCTGACAGGCAGATGGGCATGGGTAAGGTCTTTCTTTTGTTCTTTCATTTTTTGATAAAGGGTAAACGGGACTAGGTTTTCTTGTCTTGTGGCACTGCTCACAGAAAGGAGCATAAGACTTTTCGATGCCAGTCTCACCTAAAGGACACTTCTCTGTGTACATCTGCCCTTCCTCCTCTACAGCATTTCCCAGCCATAAGGTCTTGCTACCACCTGCACACCCATCCATGGTTAACTACCAAATTTGCTCACAGGTTTCACATGCCTACTGTCAGGTAATACATGTCCTACCATAAGTTTAATGCAGAGTATTACAGCTCCTGTATGGCTCATATTTGATTTCCATCCATACAGCTCTGTAGGTAGTCACATAGCTAAGTGACATTGAGCTGAGGATCTATAAAGTGGAATGTCCTTGTTATCCATCTCACAGAAGAGTTAATGTCATCTTTAGCTCTTGTTCATGCCAATTAGCCAAAGCCCCGTGGAGGAGGAGTAGATATATAATTCCATCTGGAGCTGGTGCATCATGTGTGGCCACTGCCACAAGTCCTCAGCTCAGACTCATCACTCATCCACCAGTCCCAGAGGTACTCTGGCAATCCTGTCCAGATGATGCTTGTTTAGTCTCTTTGGTCTGATGAAACTGCTAATAAATCAACCCCATAGTGAGGTGAAGCTGCTATAACTACACAGCCACTCCAGTTTTGTTGGGAGCTTTTCTAACTGGTTTGCTTAAAGTATGACCTCACATGATTTATATGGACAGAAGTTTTCTTGATCTAAGACAACAGAATGAAGATGTTGCTAAGAGTATTGGGATAACAGTCCATGGCAGCACCCAGAAGGGCTCATCTTTGTTCTCCTGGGACAAGTGATACTTCATAAAAGAGTTTTTGTGCTCACATAACATTTATCCTTGAAAGCAAATTCCAAAGTTATAATGTCAGTACTACATGATTCCTTTCTCCTCCAGTAAATTGGGGCAGCCCCAATAATATAGCCAGTATAAATTTAGCTTAAAGGTGAGTAATTACAGTGTCATCGAGGGGATTTAAACACACTGACTGCCTGTGATACCACTATGATCCAAATCACAGAAATCTTCCTAAATGCTTCCACACTGCTTTGCCTACAGCATGCACCAGCAACATTTTTTTTCCTGCTTTTAAACCCACATTTTTCTTTCCTAATTTATGTTTACATTCCTAAGTTACATTTGCCTGTATCATTCTATATGCTATGTAAATATGACATTTATTGTTAAATAAGAACTACTTATATATACAATCATCACTCAGCCGTATTAATGAGAGGCTAACTACAATTTGTATGCTGCTGTCATTCTTTCAGCTCTGTAATTATGTCAGTGATGTTCAACCTTTTTTATCCTGTGAGCCATAGGGCCTGTTCTGTGGTCACTAAAGAGCTGGATGCATTATCCATAAAATGGGAGCTCTGAACAGGGCTCAGACAGATGGAGGACAGATGGCCTGATCCCTATTGACATTTCCTTTGCCCTTCAATGGCAGTGATTACTTCTCCAGGCATTCTGGAGGATGTGTTTTTCCCACAAGCTCTTCAGAGTGCAGCTTGAGCTCTTGAGATCTCCTGCAAAAATATATAAGATGAAAAGGGGTCTCAGATTCCTATCAGCACTGCTAAGCAGTGGCTTCTACCACCCTCTTTGGGATGTTTTCTCATGTGGCCCTTTCCTGGCCTCCATATCTCCAATACTGCTACTGAGTACATCCTAGATTGTCTTTCTAGGGATCAAATAAGGGCTTTGTAGATGTGTCCCAAGTGCAATTTCTGATGAATTTCCCCCTCTTGCACCAAAATGAACTTTGTTCGTGGCATCTGCAGAAGTCCAGCAAATAAAGAGCATCTACTGAAATCTGGTTTTCCATCTCCTGCACACATGACAAAGTAGTTCTCTACCGGTGCATGGAGACCACAAAACCCAGTAGTTTCCTGAACTCTGTGTGGGATCTTGGAAACTGGTGCACTTGCTAAGTAGAATACACTTGGCAAAGTGACAAAGTTGCAGCCTTCTCTGTACCAGCACTGCTAAAGCCACAATGGGCTGTGGTGTCACCTGTGACAGTCAGTTGCTCAGTTTGTGCCTCAGTAGACAGCATGAAGGAAGAGACAGTTCACTAGCTTTATCATGTGTATCAAATGTCTGAGGCACCCTCAGAGTCCTACAGTTGTAAGGATAATTGCTCCAAGGCTAAGCTCTGCCCACAGCAGTACCTGTGAAAGGACCTGCCTCTCTCTTTCCCTGGAAACAGATCTTATCCAGACACTCTGGAAAGCTCATCAAGGAAAGATAAATCAGGATTTCACAGAATCCTTCAAAGTGTGATGAGAAAAGAGACTTATTCAGTCTTTACCCCAGGCATGAAGACAAAGTCAAATTTTTGCACTCAGCTTTTGGTGTGGATTTAATTAACACATGGCCTGTTCTCCATGGGATGGTTAATAGAGAGTGAGAAGAGATGGGAGCAAACACTGGCCTATTTTAGCACTCTTTTACAGCTCCTTTTGTTAGCTGGAATGGTGCAGTGTATCATTATCTGTTGATTGCAGGCTTTTGCCCAGTTTTTGCTCTTGCCCGGTCAGCACTTGTCTCCAAGACAATTTGAATTAATTGAAGGATTTCACAAGACTGGAATGTTCAGAAACACTCATCTGAAATCAAGACAGGGTGGGTCTCTTTCTGGTCCCACATGGTTTGATGCTGTCAGAGCTGCAAAGGGCTGATGGGTTTTTACGGTTGCTCTTCACCAGAAGGGAGGGACAAGCCTCCATCTAGACCCCTTTGTGCACAGGTTTGGCATTTTATCATCAGAACACGTATCTGGCAGGTGCAATTATCAATGTTTACTAACATCTGAAGGGCAGGGGTCAAGAGGATGGGGCCAAACTCTTGTCAGTGGTGCCCAGTGACAGGACAAGTGGCAATGGGCACAAACTGGAACCTAGGAGGTTCCATCTGAACAGGAAGAAAAAAGGTCTTTACTGTGAGGGTGCCAAAGCCTGGCTTAGGCTGCCCAGTGAAGTTGTGGAGTCTTCTTCTCTGGAGAGATTCCAAACCCGCCTGGACACTGCAATCCTGGGGCCTCTGCTCTGGGTGACTCTGCTGGAGCAGGGGGATTGGACAACACAATCTTCAGAGGTCCCTTCCAACACCCACCATTCTGTAATTGATTCTGTGATTCTTTGATTTGTTTTTTGAAGGTCTTTCTTTGTCAGGATATTCTGTACCTTCTTTAAAAACATAAAATTTCCACCATTTTTACTGTAAAATCTAGCTCATGCCCACTGTTACTTCTACTTCCTGCTTATAATAATGAAGCACGTACTGAGGACTAAATCAGATTTACCAGATGACCACTGCCAGGACAACTGTTCATCCCTTTCTCCAATACTGATACTACATGTGACTGCTTCCTGTACCTTGCTGTTCTCCATAGCTTTTCACTAGAGTTAGCGGAGGTGTGGAACACTTATTAGCTAATTCTGTTGACACATTAAGTGGCTGTTATCCAGATCTACTGACTAAATGCAAGTACAAATATTAATTGTTTCTTTCCCCACCGAACAGAGTCTTGTCAAACCAAATGCCACTTTCTCAACTAATGTCTCACCACCTGCCCTAACCAGAAGCAGTCTCCTTATCTTTTTTAATAATAATAATGATAATAATAATAACAACAACAATAACAATGCATAATATCTTTCTTTAAATATAATATTAGGTCTTGTGAGTCAAGCCAGATGCATCTTGTTGTAATGCTTGATTTAGCCAATGGGCTGGCAGCTCAGTACACCAATTAGTGTTTGCCTCTACTCCACAATATCTGTGTTCTTTGGATTTACCCAGTGATGCACATGAAAGTCAAGGAGATTCCCAGCCCTAGCCCTACCACTGAGATGTACAACTGTATGTAAATATCCTTACTGCTCCATGTCACTCTCCCTACCTACAAAGGCAGCTCAAACTCATTTTTTGCACAGCTATATGAAATTTCAAGGCATCAAAGTGCAGGGAAGTTAGATGCCCATATTGTATATTAATTGTTAGTAGTATCAGCTTCTTTTCTCCTCCTTTCTTTCTCCTACATCTCAGTGAAGAATCGCACTGTTCTCAAAGTTCACAAGCTTGAGAAAAAAAAAATAAATTATTTTTCCACTCATTGTCAGCATAAATCAGAGGCTGCAGTAACATACTTAGCATGGGTAGATAATAAATTAAGTTTGAAAGTTCAAGTAATTCATATTCGTAATTTAAAAATGTATCAGACTCAATCTCTAGTTTGAAGGAAAAGATCAGAGCAAAAATCCAAGCTATTAAAGCAGAGCAAAATGTTAGTAATAACCAGGTTTGATTTTTTGTTTTTAATTAAAATTAATTTTCTTGATTATTATTTCTTCTTACTGCACAGCAGGTTTTGGGGCTTTTTTTAATAAGTAAAATAAAACTTTTCTAAATACTCTCTTGCTTAGACCTTGCATTTCAACCCACTGTGTGCATAGTGCAGCGGAGTCTGCACAAATTTGCTTTACAATTCTTACACTGAGCCACTCTTTGTGGATTGTACTATTTTTTTCCAGATGTGCCAAGACACAAGCCTGGATAGAGCTTCCTCTGCTGCTCCTTCTCAAGCCACTCTCCTGGAAAGCAGCTTAAAAGGAAGCAATGGCACAGGGAGCAATTTTTGTAGGCATTCATAAATTGTTGTAGTTCCATTTCCACCATGGGGGCTACTGAAACCCTTTGGGTTAGTGCATAATGAAATGCAAACTCCCTGTACTTGCTGTGTGAGGAAACGAACATATTGATACACTTTTTTCCTACATAACTCTTTTGATTTAACTAATCTTTCACTTTCAGGGGTGATTAGATTCTTTAGCTGAATGAATCCTATTATTTAAAGCCTTTCCTGCCTGCTTCTCAATGTATGTTCTGACTCATGTACCTATTTTCATGTAGATATTATTTAGAGAAGGTATTTTTTCCCTCTTTAAAAATAGCAGCAGGCAGACTTTTGGACTAAGACTTATCTGTGTGTATAGGCCAGCCACTGGTGCCCAGCTTAGCGAAAAGAACGGATGTTAAACTGCCCTTGCTAATGCTTGCTGACAAGGTTTGACTGCTGCATAAGATGCTGAAGTGGAAATATGGATCCTAACTATGGTATTTTCAGGCCTTTAAGTGTTAGAAGATGTATACCGAGCCAATGAGGTACAGCCAAAATGTAGCAGTGCGTTCCCACACATCCTCAAGCCTGAGCTTACTAGATTGAACAGGACATGAGAGTATGCCCAAAGCCCAGTGGGAAGGAAGAAGCTCTGTAGCTTCGATGGCCAGACTGGTGTGGTGGAGTGGGACAAGGTACAGTGGTGGGGCCACCTCCACCTGATCACAGCTGGGTCACACACTGCAGGAACACATTGCGCTGGCCAGAGTACAGAAGTGAATGAAACTCTTTCCTTCCTTCCTTCCTTCCTTCCTGGAGAGATATGTGCTGGGATCCAGCTGATGGAATAATGGCAAAGGAGGACATTGTACACACAGTTAAGTGAGGAGCAGTGTGCCTCATTCTTTAATATAAATGCCACAAACATTTGTGCATAGATTGAATTTCCATTGAGTTCCCCATTTATTACACATCCCCATACTCAGTGCTCTGTCTCATCCTCCCAGTCCAGCCTATGCTCCCTGGTGCTTCCTGGACAAGATAATTTTTAAATTCCTTATTCTCCCAGCAAGCTAATGATCTCCTAAAGCTTGATCCAGTATCCTCTTGATGTATCTTTCTCAAATCCAAAATATCTGAGACTCAGCTGCAAAAATAGCCATGTGAATCTGGAGTTAACATCCCAAAAGGTTATTAAAGAAAAAGCCACATAAAAAAGAATGGGGAGGGAGAAGGAATGGGAGCTAGTAATTTGCGTTCCCTAATTGAGGGGATTTATCTGCATTTCTAGTTAATAAGAGATATTAATCGATTCACATTTTTTATGGCTGCATACAGAGATATTTCTGGCTGGAAGGAGACACTCTTAAATGGAATGAGTCAGACCAGACCTGTTATGTCATCCTGAGACCCTGAAGATTTGTTAATAGCTCTGAAGAAATCAAGTTGCTTCACAGGGCTATTTTCTCCTCAGACATCAAAAGCAGAGGGAAAGTACAGTAATTCTGAAGGTTGAAAATGATTTTTTACACGGTCCTTTGCATTTGACAAATAGCAACAGGATATTCAAAGAGCTTTGCTCTCTGTGAGACACTTGCATGGAAATCTCAGCAGGATTTATTGGTCCAGCTAAAGATAATCTTCAGAGACATGGATCTTAGCTAAGGAAAGTCCTAGCAGATCATAGCTGTTCAAGTCACTTCTTATGATTTCTTCCAGATTAACTTCACAAATCAAAAGATTGTACTGAGAGAATTTTACAGGAAGGAAATTTTTTTCCTCTTAAAAATGTATAGAAAAGTACATTTTTTCACTAAAATCCTTTTTCCCCACAAGGGCACCTGTTTTCTAGACAGGAGTAAAGCTTTTTGTTATAAAGTGAAATTGCACCAGAAACAGACTGTTTAAAATTAGTTTATCCTCAGTGGAGATTTGAGTTGCAGCTCAGAAGTTTTGTGTTCCCTTTTTGGATCATGGTGCCCTGCCAGACAACATCTTGAGAGGAGGCAAAGGCTGTTGTGACACATGTTGGTGGCTCTGTCCAAAGAGAGGTGATGATAGCTCATGGGATGGAGGCCACCCAAGGACCTGAGAGAAGACAATAGTCCAAAGTGACAAAGGGCATCTAAGGAACCCCACCTGTGCCTTCAGCTCTCTGATAGCAGTTTCACATTCAATTTGGAAAGGGAATTGGATAGTTTTACACTGAGAAACATATATGCTTTGTTTTTCACCAGAAGACCAAAAATATCTGTGGAATATCTTGACAAATTGAAAGCATTTTTCATTTCTGCTTCTGTTTCCCTGGTGACAAAAAAAAAAAAAAAAAAAAGTATTTCCAACTAAAACAAAGCCTACAGCTCATAGTCTTGTCTGGTTTGTCTTGGTATCTGTCCTTGCTCTCACCCTTGTGGTTCAAAGCAACATAATGGTGGCAGGAGCCTTAAAAATGGCCCTACCCCTCATCTACAAAGCTGGAGCCAGCTCTCCGTTTGAACTGCCTGGCCAGGGCTTTTTTCACAATAGGATAAAAATCTGGACTGGACTCATACTGTGCAGAAGCCTGGGTTTCTTCTGAACTTTCCTCCCACTGGGTAGTGAGACTAATTTAGCAGCATACAGTTTGTATATCTTCATGCAGCCCCAGCATGATATCAGTAGCTGGCTTAAGGTGGGGGGGGTGGGTGTAGAAGTACAGGCATGTTAAAATCCTTGTGGTTCAGACAAATCTGCCTCCAGCCACATCCAGATTGTCCTTTTTCTTAAGGAAAAAGCATGCTAGAGAAAAAAAAAAAAAAAGATGCTACCTGGGCATCCCAGAAGTCTCTGATGACTCTGAGCCGGCTGAGAGTATGGATTTGGGAACCCTGTTTGTAGGACCAACTACTGGACTGCAGTGCTTTAGTCCTGCCTCTACAGCAGAGAGCAAGGGTGTATTTGGAGAAAACCACCCTCTTAGAAGAGTGCCTCCTCCTGACTTAGGAAGATAAAGAAATCTCAAAGCCTGACTACTCTGGCATCAGCACTCTCATAAGCCCCATTCTCTGGCTCAATGTTGTCTTCTGGCTTTCCAGCACCGATACTCCTTGTACACAGCAACCAGTGATTTTCCTGGCTTTTTTTCCCTATCAGTGAAGACTTACATTAAAATACCCGAGAATCCATAAAAGACAAGAAATTACTGTGGCTGAGCAAGGATCAATAGAAGCAAGATAAATACAGCCTGTGCCAGCTGGAGCTCTCGTACTTCATAACACAAATCTCAAAATGCAATGCCAGCTACAAATCTAGGGTAGTCTTACAATAATGCCTCGCTCTTTAACTGTGAGGCGCTGTGTTGTGACTCCACAGAATGGGCTTTAACTCATGCTGGAGTTTCATGCTCATTTCAAAGAGCACTGCTTCTGAAATGGTCACATCACTTCCCCCCCCTGCCCTTTGCAGCTTGGTCCCTGCTGTGCCTGTGTCAGCTAGCACAGCACCCATGAGGACACACAGTGAACTGATGTCGGTTCAGAGTCTGGGTTTGGTTTCATGCAATTTGAATTCTCTGATCTGGCTTCTTGTGAGGTCACACCAGTGCTTGTGCTGGTGCAGAGGAAGATGCATTGAGAGGAAAGGAATGAACGGACAGGGAAAAATGCCTCTCCCAGATGTAGTTTTAGGGGATGTTATTTTAAACTACCCCCAAATCCCCAGGTTTTATATGTAAACAATCTGTCTGAGCTTGTAGACAAAGCTGGAGCACCTACACTACCAGTTAAGAGTAGAAGTTGCATTTTTAGATGCCATAAGCATGATGAAATGAATCCCAACTACAGGACCAAGCTATTGTGTGCCTTATGGGGTCACCTGAGAAAGAAGGGTGGGTTGCAGTGTACCATGGGACAGGGAGTAGTCCTAGGTATGAGCTGGAGGGCTTCTCCCTCCTGCGCCACTGGACTGAATTTTCTCCCCTCTTTGGAAAGGTCTGGAGGCTTTATGTTTGAGGCATCTTTGCAAGAAAACCAGTGGGCTTACAAGAGAAAGATGTAATAGCTTGGTCTGTTTTACTTCTGACAAATTCAGCTCCTGCAGAACAAGGCTGTGAATACACAGATCTCTCATGAAAGTCTGAGCAGCTGGAAGCTTATGTAGTCAGAGGTACAGCAGCTCTTTCTTGAGGAATATTATTTGTCCTTTCAGAGCAGAACTATAAAGACTCAAATAATCCACCCTTCCCTGGGAAACTGTCCTTTATTCTGCTCCCCATCAGGCACTCTGGGTTGCTGGCACAGTTTTTTTACAGAAGCACTGTCCCTGCTAGGCTCCAAACATCCCCACAGCACTCCCAAGTGAAATAAAAGGGAACCATCCTCCAAGCCTTTGTACCATGAATGCTAGGACAGAGTGTTCCTCTCTCCATTCTACAGAGCTAATGTGCTTGTCCCAGCGCGCACCAATACATTAATTAGGTGACTTCTGGAGAACTTCACAACTCTGATGTTTAAACCTTCTGCAATAAATCTATCCATAACAATTCTTCACCCGCTTGCCTTTGTGCTTATATTGTTCTTTAGATCACACATGATTTTCCCTCCTGGCTATTAAGCCACTGCTGTGATGCAAAATGATCCCATCTCTCCCAGTCTTCCTTTTCTGGGCTAAACAGGCCATACTCTAGTCTTTTCTTGCCTTGAAGTACAACTCCACCCTAGAAAACCCTTTTTGCAGCACAGTTTTGTGCCTGCTCCAGTATGAATTAATCTTCCTTGAACAAAGAAGACAAAGAGAAGCCTCTCAGTGTCTGCTGCAACTCCTGGGGGTGTTTTCTCATCTAGAAAGGACTTGATAATACCTCAAAGACATTTTTTTTTTTCACCTTCTTTCTTTTCCCTAGAGGATTGTCCATATCCATGCTGAGGGCTGGAGGTTTCAGTCCCTGGGCATCTGAACAAAACAAGGACTATGCATGGGGAAAGTGGGGATCCTCAGATTGGATGTGTTAGAAAGGTATCTTTTTGACTCAGTCACCCTGGTAGCCAGTGGGGAAATTAGGCATCATTACGAAGAAGCTTCTCTGGCCTGGTTTGGACATGTGATCTGGGATGTGCTCCACAGCAAGGTTTCTTTCTCTCACCCAATGGAGACAGCAGCAAAGCCAGCTGGAGATGTGATACTGACTGCTTTGTCTTTGCTACCTGTTGAGCAAATGTGAGCAAACAAGTAACCACAAATGTGGGCTTGTCTCCTAGGCAGCAACGCAAACTGGCAGGTAGTCTTATTCCCACTGCAGTTGATGGACCAAAAGCAAGCATGAATCATGTCCCCATCACAAAGACACTGTTTTGTTGCAAATTGTGGAGAAGGTACTAATACTGCTAAATTTCTGCTGATGGCTTAGTTGGTATTTAATGCAGACATGGGGCTTCTTCTGGGAATTGTCTCTTGACTTACAGCCAGTCCCCACACTGCAGGGTGATAAAAGGGAAGCTCTGCTTATTCTCTCTTACTTCCTCTCAAATGCTGTTCAAGATTTGTTGTAGAATCCATGGTAAGAATGGTCACTATAGTGAAATCTCAGCTTCACTAGTACTGTTGCTAGACCCCAGAGATCTGGAACTGTTCTTAGGTCCCACAGATATGGAACAGAAGGCTTTCTGGATGAGACTGTCCAAAGCCTGAACAACACCTTAGCATGGGTACCTCAACATCCTCCTGCAGAAAAGATGTTTACTCCTTTCCACATGAAGAAGTGACCAAGGGAGAACCCAGATGCCATGAAGTCATGAGGATAATCCATAGCCTGTTGTTTTGGTGCAGTGACAGACCAAAGAATTCCCATTTCTGACTGTCATCCATACTACCTGGGCCATCATGAGGATCTCACAGATATGAATCCCCTTTCTGCTGTGCTCCAAAAGCCACCTCAGCTGTGTACAGCAGTCACTGTATCTCCTTCTCCCACTCAGTCTTCAGCTTATTTCCGTCATACTACCTTTCTCATCTATGCATCATGTTTGGTCCATGTTCCAGTCCTGTTCTTGTATCTCCTTCCTCAACTTCAAAATTAGTCAACCCAATTTATTTGATGACTTTCTTGAAAAATATTAGTGAAGGAAAATGCTTTGAAAATGGTAAAAATTCACTTCATTATGATTTCCATCCCCAGTTCAGTGTTTCTTGTGCAGTTCCGCCTGAATATTTCAAGGTACTTCCATCTTATCTGCATATGAAAAAGAAGCCAGCAGCTCTTGAGAGGCTTGTTTAGAAAACCCAACAGCAGCTCTATTTTGTTTTCACTTGCTCTATAGAAATCCTTATTCACATCTAAAGGCTGAAAGCTCTGTGATGAGTATGATCATAAGTGTGTACAATACCCTTGACAACAGGAGGGAGAGCTCTCTTCTATGTCAGTTTGGAGGGAGATGAGTGATGGAGGCTGTGGAGGTGCTGTCCCAGGGGCTTCAGGTCATGGGCTAGCTGTGGCTGTCTGCATCCCACCTGTGCTGCAAGGCCCTGTGTTGCTGCTGCTAGAACATGAAGAATTTCAAAGAGCTGCCAGTCACTTTAGGGATCTTGAGAAAAAGGAGCTGAAGCTCAAGGTCTTCCTGGAGGCTTGTTTTATAAGTGAAGGAACAGCAGGCAAATAGGAAAGTAAGGTCTTAACACAGTGCAGTTGAATATGCATTACTGTGAATAGATGGCACAGTGTCACCATACATGTGTCTGCACTGCAAAGGATAGAGGCTGCAGACAAACCCAGAGACTTCAACAGAGGAAAATCCATTGGAACATATGGCACCATCATTTTGCACCACCTCTTTCTATTACTCTCTAAAACACAAGTCAGGACTGAAGGTACTCAATATTGGGTGTTGCCCTGACAATCCAGAGGAGTATGCTTCAGTATCAGTGAGATTTGGAGCCACTGGGCTCTATGAGTTTATGTGTCAGAATGTACCACGAGACACAATAGGAGACTGGAAACTGCCAAGCTGATGGCAGGACCCATCTCAATTTGCTTTGGTTTTGGAGGGCAGGGATAGGAAGGGAGAAGCCTGGCATGCTGTGAGTACCGTGCCCCCAGTAAGATATTGCATTTGCAGTAGTCAGGGATCAGAGCCTACACAGAGCTTAAATATTTGAGAGAGAGATAAACAGTGTGGGTAATGAAAGAAGTGTTCTGCCTTTGTGGCTTCATATACACATGTCCCTTTGGGCTTCACTCTTCTGTGGCACTGGATGGTGGGTGACACATTTATTTTCTACTCATCTTTCCTCTGCACTGATTAGAATAATTTGTTTGCTGACTTGTGCCAGCCCTGTACTTGCCTAGACAGACCTACAGCTAGTGAAGCCCACTCTAGGCACTTTGGAGCCTGAAGGAAGTGAAACACCTCCATGCCAAGCCATGGGGGTTACCAATGACCCACCAAGAGTTTAGACTGGAATCGGATCAACAGCCACATAGGATCTGTGTTTTGATTGTGTTCCATTTCTATACAGTAGCTAGAAGCACTCAGGAGGCCAGAGGTTCTGCCTTGTCTGGGGAATAGGACAAAGATGAACACCCCCCAGTCTGGGTGAGCCTTGGCCAGGACTTTGAGCTGCAAGCAGGTTGAGGAACCCCAGGAAGAAAGGATGAGATGTCACTAAGCACAGCATCAAAGTTCTATCCCCTCACCAGAGTCCAGAGGCCACAATGAGCAGTGGGGGTCAGCTGTGGCCCCTACCTTGTGCCATCTGCAAATGTGCCACAGTGAGTTGACTTTCAGTTTTGACCCAACCTCTTCAAATACAGTTCTTCAGATCAGTTCTCTCTCCCCTTAGTTGGAATGTCCTATTTTTCACTTGGAATTTTCAAAATTGAATGAATTGAGGGTATTTCTGGTACTCAGTGGGTACACAGTATTACCCGGTTGAAAAGATGAACCCCTGCCCTGGAAACTTATGGGACAGCAGAAACTCAAGCTGGTTTTCTCCAGTCACAAAAGTTTGAGGCACTTAAGCCTCAGACCTGAATGTTCACATCACTTCCCTCACTCCTCTTTTTAACACTAACAGGAACTTTGCCTGTCTCACTCACTGCAAAAATACCATCATCTGTGTTTTGTGTCCTGCACACTCTTGAACTCAACAGCACCTTGTGACAATGAGATCCACAGGCTGATAGTCACACAGAGTCAAAAAGCATTTCTTGCTCTCTGTTCTGAATCGAACATTTTTAATTCAATGCCTTTCATTTGCCATACAGAAAGGGTGCATACTACTCATGAAACTGCCTTCTCTGTCCCAAATATACTTTACAAACTTTTATCCACAGCTGCCTCCAAGCACAGGCACTTTGCCAGGCACTTTTAAAGTCTTTATTCATATTATATCTCCTAATATGAATCTCAGGTTATTCTCATCACCTAGATTTGAACTGGCTCTATTTTTAGGCTCCTGGTTTGAAATGAATATTGTCCGTACACCTTTGGTATCTGAGCATATCTTAAATTAATAACAGTAACATATACTTTGGAATAAAACCCGCGTTACATTTTAAACAATTGAGGCAGGGTGATGACATAAAAACACTAGGTAAGAGTATAGTACCTTAATAAAATTTTGAAGGACTCTGTTTCTGAAGAGAAATCGATGAGTTGTGTGCACAGATACAGGCCCACACAAAGAGCAGATCTGCTCAGAAATAAGATTGTGTAGGATGAGGGTTTTTACTCAGCAGATCTGCATCTTGCTCTCTGCACTAACATTTTTCTTAGCAGAGCCAGGAAGGCAAGCCCCTGAGCTCAATCTGTCTCATTCATTGATCACGGAATTCCCCCCATCAAAATATGGTTTGACTCCTAGAGCCAGGGATCACTTTTCAGCCTGACCAGTAAACTCATTTTTGTTCATATTATAAGCAAATCTTCCAGGAAAAACAAAAACAAAAATTAAACTCTAGCAAGTCTGTAGTTCATTCCTTGTTCAGAAAGGGAAATGCACCTTGCAAACCCACCATTTTTTTAAGGGGCAGGTGTGTGAGAGAACTATGGTGTGGTCAGCATTGGCATGCATAAATTTATTTTCTGCAGCAGCTCTAAGCCAGTGCCATTGTAATCAATTTAAAAAAATACCAGTCATTGGCAGAAAGTGGGCTTGGAACCAGCTGGAACTAGGTTGTTGTCCAGAAACTGTATGTCAGCTATACGAAATACTGGCAAAACCCCAGTTTCTCTGTTCATCGACTTGATGCTAGGACTATCCAAAAGTCAGAAAAACTGTCATGAAGAGATCTGATCCTGATCAAAGGCTTCCTGCTCCATGCATCTCCTTACTACGGGCATTGCATTATCATTTGCCTCCAGCTGAAATGCTGCTCTCTGTTCTGCAGCCACTAATTTAGAAGGAGAGTTAGTGAAAAAGAGATGGTTCTTTTCACCTGTCAGACAAAAATATCACAGGTTCAGTCTAACCACCAGAAATTGCCACAGACCTCGGTTCTGGAAGCTTTACTCCATGAGAGCATCAGCAGCAGCCTCAAGGCACTGCATGGAAGTGATGCCCTCATCCAGGATCACTTCAATCCTCATGACTGCCTTTATATAAGGAAATAAAGACACACTGCTGTGATAAGTGACTGTGGGCATCTGTGTTCAGCAATGTGATGGCCACTGCATGAGGGATTCCAGGATCCTGAAGAGTTTTAAAGCTACTACCTGAAGAGTAAGGATGACAGGATGGGTTCACTCCAGTTCTGAGGATAAATGGAGATGCTGTCAGAAAGGAAACAGATGTCCTAGCAATAGAGAAGAGTTGAGTGGGGCGGGGGGGACACGTCAGCCCTCTAAAAGTATCACTTTTATGGCACATCTGATGGAGACTTAGTGCAACCCCTCCTCTCATATCCAGTGTCTCTGATCAGCTCTATGAGTGTATTCTTTGCAACACATCACACAAATGTCACTTTTGGACACTTGCAGATACCCTATAAAAGAGGCAAAAGAAGAGTGAAGAGCTTGCTTTGGAAAGTCCAAGCAAGGATAAAATACTCTACTCAACCTTCAGTTTGTAGCCCTCCCTTACTTTCCAACACAATCTCTTCTCTTAGGATTTAATGGAGAACCTGCTGGCCCTACCACCTCCTGAAAACCTCCACGTAGGCAAAGTCATTTCCATCTTCAAGAAGAACACAGGTAAAGGCTGCCTATTCCTTCTTCTCAAGTCCTGAGAAGACTGTGGCACTTCAACTCAACTGCCTACCCATTGCCATGGCAGTGAAAGCAATTCCTGTCACAGGGGACTGTAAATTCATCTTAACCTCAAAGCAGCCAGAAAGGGCAATGTACTGCAGTTCCTCCCTTTATGTCCTCCCTGCTCCTTGGGAACCCTGCACTTTTTGATCATGAAGGTCAGTAGCAAGTTTTTCACTGCACAGATTTCCCTCACCTGTGAAAAGTTGCGGTGTACTACAAGCCCATTTCATAACCTAAACTCTATCACAGCAACATCACTCTGGCAGGCATGAATTTGTTGAGCTCTGTCTCTCCCTAAGTGCACAAAAAGTAACTGAACAGTTAGACGTATCTTCCAGCTTGTCACGGTTTAGGGTGAGGGCAGCCCCTTAGACCTAACAGACGCACTCTGTTAACCCCCCTCCCTCCCCAAAGGGGAAGAGAAAAGGAATAAG